>ML682065.1:770371-893012 GCA_007922195.1 Podocnemis expansa
CATACACCCCCCACTTCTATCCCCATACATACCTACCCATCCACCCCCTACCCCTCTACCCCCTCCCCATTCCTCCCCTTCCATCCATGCGTCCCCACAGAGCCCCACACCTACCCTTCTACCATCCCGCCCTACTCCCCACCCCTCTCCATTTCTCCCTTTGGATGGCGCGGCCTTTTCCCCACGCCCCAGCAGCTCTGGCCCCAGTGCGGTGCTGGGACCAGCAGCAGGCATTTCAGTTGGGCCGGAGCAGATGTGTTTAGCCTCGTTCTGACCCCTGGCTGGGGATGTTTTGACATTTTCAGAATGTCTTTTTGTCAGAAACTCTTTGGACCAAGAAATTAGTTGAACTCGACCCTTTCCTGGGACCAGTTCTACTCTACGGCTCAGTGTTTTTGGACAAACAAACCAAAAATCCCCAGTGAAGATGAATCCTCTGGCCTTTAGCCGCAACACTGGGCTCAGTAATTGGCACAATCCTGCTTGTATTATGGTGCCTCCCTCAGGCTTTCCCTGCCTTCCAGCAAATCTGGTCATCACAGACCCGCTCCTCCTGCCAGCGGCCAGCCAGCACACTAGGCAGCTACCTGACTGCCCCAGCCAGACGCCCCACACCTGGCTGAGACCCCCAGGGCTGCCCAGCAAGGATGGCACAAAAGGGCAGAAACTCAGCTGCTCTTATCTTACCCACCCCTGAGGAATCACGTTCTCCAAGGCTTTAAATTCCTCCCCCCACTGCTCTTTGCCCTGGCTGCAAACAGATCTCACAGCACCAGGGATTTACTGACTTATCCATGCGTGAAGGGGAAGCCGATTCTGCACCAAGCCCCCATACTCCTGCCTCTGCACTGCTCTCTCTGCCCTCCTCTCTCCACTTCTGCCACGTGGTGCGCCATCCTCTGCCCAAGGCTGCCCCATCCTCACCACAGGCCAGGCCTGCATCACAAGGCGGTGGAGGGAAGGGAAATCTGTTCCCAAAGGTGGGAGGGTGCTGCATAGTGCAGAGGTGAACCGGTCTGGATGTGTCTTTTCACAAGGAGAGGAGGGAGGGAGCCCTGCTTTTCTCTCTCTTTGTGCGTGTGCGTGTGTGTATGTGTGTAAAGTGCACTGATGTCTTGGCAACTCAGCGCTAATGCACACTGGCACTTCCCTCTCTGACTCAAAGTCACCAGGCTGACCCCAGCACTGGTGCTCAGTGACCGTGCGCTGAACCCCAGGGCCACAGCACTGGTGCTCGAACACGGGGCCAGCATGAGCCCCATGCCCAGGGCACAGCTTGCGGCCATTTGCAGGTGCAACAAAAGGAAAAGCCAGCAAGGGTCTGCTCTTTGTGCAAGTGTGTGTGTGCACATGCGCACGTGCACATGCGTGTGAATGAGAGAGAACAAACTCCAGAGTTCATGTGGGGCTGCAACACTCTCCCTTGCACAAACGCATGCACAGTCACACATGATCACCCTCTCACACTCACACATGTGCACACATGCTACTTGTGCACTCACTCATATATGCATGTGAACAAGGTTTACGCATGCACACTTGTTCACCGTGATGCACATCCACACACACTTACCAGCTCAGGCGCAGTCTGTCTCTCATGCATGCAAACATGTACAAATATACACACTAGCTGAGACACACGTATACAAGGCCAACTCATACATCATTGGTCTCTCGCACACTCCCACCTGTTTGTGTTATTGACAGAGGCCTCCATGCTGCCCCCAGCACTGAGCATTGCCCCGTCTGCACTCCCGTAACTCAGGACACCTGTTAATTAAAAAAAATAAAATAAAAAAGAAAGAAAGAAAAGCATTCCCTGGGCCTGAGTGCAGTGTTTCTCCACTGATGCTCCATGCGACCGACCCCAACCCTCCCTGTTGGGGTGCGGGGCGAGTGGAGGGGACCCTCTGTGGAGAAGGGGAAAGGAGCAATGTGGAGAGTCCACAAATGTCTGGGAGAGTCAAAATATCCCAGCTGCAGCAAAGTGTCCAGGTGCTTGTTGGCATCCGCCACTGCTGCCTTGCTCCTTCGCTGTGGCTGGGGCATTTTAAATTTCCTGCTGGTGTTCCTGCTAACATTGAAATTGCTTGGGCATAACCTGCCTGGTGAGACTTTCTTTGGTGAACCTGATGATCATACAAGCTCAAAATTCCCATTAAAATTTGAGTTTTCAGTTTTCAGCTGTGGGGGTAACCATTATCTATCTAGTTTTTAGAAACACATACATGTTATATCTATAAAATTGTATTTAATTCAGTTTCCTGAATCATTTTCACAAATATTGTGAACATTATGGCCAGTATATACTGGCTTTTTGTGAAGAAGTTCTCAGCAGGTGTTCTGCATGAAGTAATTAATACCGTTAGGTGTTCCCTGGTCCGCTAGAGCTTGAGAAACATTGCCTGAGCGTGGGGGGGGGGACGGGGGGGACACTCCAACATCACACCCCACAGCCCTGTCTCTGGCAAACCTCCCCCCCCTCCCCCTTGCAGGGCTAATAGCAGGCCCCCTTTTGGAAGAAGTTGTTGGGTTTTTTAATCACCGGCTGCTTCGGATAGCACAATGATAGTATGAATCTTAACAATGGCTTTGGTTTGCTGTTACAGTGTGACCTGATCCCATGTCTAACACTCCCCTGCATTTATTTCCTGCCATTCTGTATGTTCCCCCATCTCCAAAGCATCTGACAAAGTGGGATTTTTCTCCCATGAAAGCTGATGTGATAAATAAATTTGCTAGTCTTTAAAAGTGCCACAGGACTCCTTGCTTGTTTTAGTGACAGTTACCTCTTTCCCCTTCTTAATTCAGTGGGGGGAAGATGCAAATGTACTCGCAGGTGCGTGAAACTGATTGGGGAGAAATGGACCAATCCGCACCTTGCTGCAAACCTCCGGGAAGTCTAGGAGGAGCCCCCACAATGTGGCACCCACAATTCACAATGCACAGTTACCCTAATCTGCCTTCCGTCCCCCAAGGACAACTGGGTGCTTCCCATCCAGCACACGCAGACACTGAAGACACGTGAGCATCTATTGAACACATACACCCCCCCACAGACACTTGTATCCTCTCAAACACACACAGTAAATGTGCACATATCCAGCACTGTCAGTGACCAACAAATATGTGCATCACACCCACCCACCAGGAGCAAACACGCTCATCACATCTAACCCACGTGCAACATGACTCCTGCCCCGACCAATACGTGCTGCACCGAGCTTAGAGTGACCAGACAGAAAGTGGGAAAAACAGGATGGTGGGGAGGGGAAGATGGATCTGCTCACCCTACCCTTCTCCCATCGCCTCCCCCTCCCTCCCAGCATGTCAGGGCACCAGCCCCTCACCCCCCACAACACCTCACCCCCCCACACACACGGGTCCCCCAGTAGCAGCTCCCCAGTTCCCTTCCCCACACCCATGGCACCCACAGCAGCGGTTCCCCAACTTGGCTCCCTCCCTCACACCTCCTGCCCCCTGGCTACCTTGCCTAGCTCCAATCCCCCCCCAGCACCTTGTGTCCCCTCCTCCTGCTTCCTCCCCCAGCCCCTTTCTTGCATTCACCCAAGCAGAGGCAGAGAGACCCTGCAGCAGCGTGCCATTTCCCACCCTGCACAGCCCAGGCTGCATGGCGGGAGATTTAAAATGGTTCCACCCACCCCGGCTCCCAGCTGCAAGAGGAGCTGGACCACCAAAATAGAGGACAATTCAATCTGTTTTTTAAGTAAAAAGTTGGGACATGTAACAGAAGGCTCAAATAAGGGACCAGCTGTGCCTTTAAAAGTGGGACGCAGGGTCTCCCTACCCTAGCTAGAGCAACGGTAAGGTGCTGAACTAGGAATCCCTGGGTGACCTGGCCACAACCTGTCCTCAGCTCCCCTGTCAGGGCGGGATGCTGCTAATCCCTCCCAAGGTGCACAGTGGCTTCTCCCCCTCTGGGGTTTTCCATGCAGGTTGGGTCCCTTTCTGCAAAACACACAGTGATTAAACCGCAAGCTCTGGGCTTGAAGCAGGGATCATGGGGGGAAGTTTTATGGGTGTTGCTTACAAACTCAGACAGATTTAATTGCCCCTTCCGGCCCTCCTTGTATTACTCCCACAGGTGTTTCAGGCCCACCCATGCTAAGCATGGAGACTGGAGGGCCACCACAGGCTCCAGCGTAACAAAACACCTGTGTGCTTCACCCTAAGCCAGGGAGGTGTGACCATCGTGTGTTTCAGGCCTTGGTGGATCGGGGCTTTTACCAACAAACAGACCATGTGTCATTTGTTTTACTTCCATGAACACTCTGGGCCACACAGAGTTCAGTCCAGGACAAGGCAATTCAACTGCTCTGCTTCGCCTTGCAGGGGAAGGTGGCCTGGATCTTGAGGGCTGATGTGATCCCAAAGCTAGGGAGCGGTTCTGGGCATCTAGGTTGACCCACTGCAACAAGGGGCAGCTGCCAATTTCTCATCAGTGTGCAATTTTGCATTTCCACCCTTCACCCAAAATGCAAATCCAGGGTTTGGTTCAGTCCTTCCTCTAAACAACAAGGGCATGATCCTGCCTCCCCTCTATTGTCAGGTGGCATCTCCCTGTGGGTTGCATCCTGCCCCCCTTACTCAGGCTGAGTAGCAGCCTTCTCCTACAGTAATGAAGCACCTGGCCACTGAGGAGCAGGTGATGATGCAGCACGAAGGGGGAGAGTGATAGAGGGGGCCCTAAATCAGTAATTATCCCACATTAGTTATGCAAAAAACACAGAAGCAGCTTTGGCTCCTCCCCAAAGATCTTAAATAAGGTGCCCTCCAGAGCTAAACAGCTCACCCCAAGCGAGGCCCCCGCTCACTGGTCCCAGCACGTGCAGGCTCTGGAGCAGGCAGCGGTAGCCCGTGAGGGGCGCTGGGAATGGCCCTGCTCCTGAAGGCCCCTGGAACGATGCTGGTGTGCAGGAGGCTGCACAGGACCACGTCGCTTCGTGTCACTGACAGCCGTGACTTGCTAGCCCTCAGTGCTGATCCAAAGGGCCCTCAGCACCATGCAACCCAACGGCTTAAGGAAGCCTGAGTGTCGCGGCCTAACTAGCAACAGCTAGACTGACAGCTTTCTGGCAGGGAGTGTGGGTGGATTCCCATGTGTGCAATGCTCAGTACAACGGGGACCTAATACCAGTTTCACTTGCTGCATGCTGGGCTATCATCTGTGCAACTTTTCTGGTCACACCTGCCTTGTAATTGTGTGGTTTGATGCAAAGTGTGCCATGCTGGGTTCCCTTCTGAATGCACAGAACAGGCTCTGCCTCATTGCTATGGTGTCATGTATCCTCCAGCATCATGTATGGGTGCAGATGTGAAACATGTTCCCAGGTGTTTCATACAATCAGGGCTGCCTCGCTGCACAGAGGCTGAAGAGGTCCATGTCAAAGACAATGCAAATTGAACTCCCCAGCTCGGGCTGAAAGAAGCTCACCTCGCCCGAGGAAGAGGAGAGAGGAAAGGGACTGGAAACAAGTACACACACTTGGAACCATCAGGGGCTTTTTGCAAGAGAAACTCCATCATGGAAACATCTCCAGTGTCAAGCAAGATCTGGGTCCTGCCTAGGGACAGGCAGAGACTGGCTGCTAAACCATCATCAGGTGGAAAGTGTAAGCAGTTCTGGACAGTGATGTTAGGTTAGGAGGCATTTTATAGCTTTTATTTGCTTGTGGTTACTCCTGCTTCCTTTAGTAAAATGATTGTGCATTGAGTTGCTATGTACTCACTTAAAGTCATAACCTAATCAATAAACTAGTGTTTGTTTAATCTAATGCTGTGTGGACACAGATGGTGTGAAAGCAAGCTGGCACTCCAGCTTCTCTGATAAACTGACAAATTGGAGTCTATGAGCCTGCAAAGCAACCAAGGACTCCTGTGGCGCTTTTAAAAACTAACACACTGAAGGGCCCTGATCCCTGCCGGTCGGAAGTTCCAGGTGTGGCATTTGGAGGCTGGGGGTACAGGTTGAAGGACCGTCCCCAAAGTGTCTGGAGTGCCTACCCACTGCCTGGGACCAACTATATGCAGGAGGCTGGTGGGGGCTGACCCCACGAGTGTGTAGCTACTTAGTGAAGTAGGGTGAGTTGGGGTCTGAGAGTGGGTTGTGGCGGCAGGGGCACAGCAGCACGCCAGACTAGATTCTGGGAGGGGAACGTCACATCCTGCTTGACTGGTGCTTTTAGGAACAAGCACTGTATGAACAACAAACACAAGCAGAACAACATGCAGAGTTGCACCGACTTCAGAAGAACTGTGAGCAGCCATACGGGTTTGACTGCAGGGTCGGTGTCTTTATATTTGTTTGTACAACAGCTCCTGATTCTGCCACAGCAAGGTGACAGTCAATAACAGCTGCTCTGTCCTGGCCTGTAGGTGTGAGATGTGCTGATCTGAAGGGAACTCAATGTGCCCATTGCCCAAAGCAGGGGGAGGGTGATCACATACCTTTGGAAGGTGCTTTGAGATCCTCCAGAGGATGATGCAATAAGAGAGCAGTGTGCAGGACTTTTTTTTTCATCACTCTTGAGTATGCCTGGCTGACACCAACTCTCAGTCTCTGGAACTGACAACAGGTCATCTGCAAAATGAACATGGTGCCATTCAGCCTTCTTAGCGTGTGGCTAATTGGCTCTGTGTTTGAGTAGGCAGTGTTGTCGCAGCCATGTCAGAGCCAGAAGATTAGCAAGACCAGGAGGGTGAAGAAATACCTTTCATTGCATCAACTGCTGGTGGTGAGGGAGAGACAGCATCACAGCGACATGCAAGGTGGAAGAGACTGCTCAGCATAAGCAGGTAGCAAGTATAGGGTAAGAAACGTAGACCTTTTACCAACGCACTCTTTTTGTCCTCCGACAGCAGAGGCATTAATGAGTCACTTGATCCAAAAATGGTCCTTTACCCTATTCTGTTCACTTTTCTGCCTGCTGCTGCACACTGAGGGGGTGTTTTCAGAGAACTAGCCACAATGACTCTGAAATTTCTTTTTTGAATGGAAACAGCTAAATTAGACCCCACTATTGTGCACAGGTAGTTGAGATTACCTTTTCCTTTCACAGGAATTCTCCACTCCTGGGAAAAGTGCTGCTCTTTCTGAATCACTGTCTTGCCACCCACGGAGCCAAACGTTGTTCCTAGATACACCAGGTGTAAATCCAGAGTAACCCTAGTGGAATTAATGGACTTACCGACAGCTGAGGTTGGAGACTGGCCCACAGAGGATTCACCTCGCTCACACCAAGTGAATACATCAGGAGTAGCTATTGCAATGAACACGTGGTCTGAAATCCCAGCCTCACTGCAATCAAAAACAAAACTCCCCTTGGTTTCAGTGTAGCCAGGATTTCTATCTCCACGGGTTCCCAACAGTTTGGCCATAACTGTGCAGCTCTGGTAACCCATTTTTCTCTACATCACTAATCAAGGTGCTGGCAGTGTGGTCTAGCAGGTAGGGTGCTAGCTCAGGGGTTCAGAGAGGTGGGTTTTAATCCTAACAATTACCTGGACTGAGTCACTTGGTCTCCATTTGCATCCTATGGTGTGTGATGATAAATACACCTTTGTGAGTGAGATTGTTGGCTCCATGAGGAAGGAGCAGGGGCAGTTCCTGTGGTCACACAGGCCCTGATCTTGACAGCTGCTAGACGGACAGAAAGGGTGATACGAGATTGTTGTTACTGATGCGGGGTGAAGGGTTCCCAGCCAATGATTTATTCCGACAGAGCTGGGCTTCTGTGCTGTCGTCACAGATACGCTAAAGAGCTATTGCATGTGGAGACAACTTTCACCCAATGGACTATATGCGTTTTGGTCTCTATGGCTATGTCTAGACTAGAAAAAGTTACGTCTAATTTGTAATTTGAACTAAGTTCGACTTTAATTTGAACTAAACTCAACTTTATTAAGTCAAATTAACAAAGTGGACTAAGTCAATTTAAAGTTAAGATGACTTCGTTAATTCAACCTAACTGCTCTTAATTCAAACTTAATAAAGTCGCATGAAGGGTTAATCCAGGTCTACACAGTCCTTAGTTCAAACTAAGGAGTCAAATTAAAGCTTAGTTCGAACTAACAGGTGGTTCTTATTAATTGGAACTAAGCTTTCATTAAATCAAATTAAGGAATTTCTTAATTCAACTTAATGAAAGTCCAGTGTAGACAGGGACTAATTTAGTTCGAATTAGGCCTCCTTAATTCAAATTAAATTGCCAGTGTAGACATAGTATATGTTCATTGACCAGTCATCTAAGTCACACAGTGCTTGTTCTTTCCCTGATCAAACGACATAAGCTCTTCAGATCCAAGGCCATTCTTTCGCGTCCGACTAATTCGCTGTGCCGAAAAGCTCAGTCCTATGCCAATAAAGCCAGTGGGAGTTTTGAAATTAGGGTGCAATCGCATTGAAGTGAGGGATGAATTTGATCAGTGACATGAGTGATGCATGTTCTGTGCGACTTTGAGCACAGTGGAAGGTTCAATCCAAACAGCACCTGACTTGCCTTGTGTTAAAGCATCACACACACACACACACACACACCCCCCTCTGGAAGTCTGTGAAGGAGGCAGAGAACGGTTGCGCTCAATTTGTGAGCGACAGAGCAGTCTGGCTACAAAGCTCCGGATGTTCAACCTCGTAGATCTGAGACTCTGGTAGAGAAGGGAATTGCAACCCTGCTGAAATGGGAGTAAGGATTTCAGTCAGCACAGCGTGAAGGGGGGCTTCACGGTATGGGGCAGTGCGACAGTGGAAAGGAAGATGCTTCGACACAGAAGATGTAGCAGGAAACTGAAAGTTCAGACGCCAAGAACTGTGCTGTGATTTCTGTCTATGCCTGTCAAATCAGAAAGCCAGGAGGCTGAATAAAGGGGCAACTCAAGTGAGCTCCAAGGAGTCACAGAAGATGGAAGGGGGCCCAAGGGAGATCCTGAGTTAGGTGTCACCGATGTGACCGGAGGAAGGAAGGAAGATCCATGGAGATGAAAAGAAAGTCAGGGATGGAGCTCCAAGGCATCCACAGCAGGAGAGAGAAGGAGAAGATAAAAGTCTTCCACCTGAGGGACAGAGCCTTGTCTATTTTACTCTTTCTCCCAGAACAGACTCACTTGTTCATTTCAAATCTCAAATGAAGGCATATTTTCCCCGCCCTTGATTTCTCCCCTCCTCAACAGGTATTTAGGGCCACGAAGGGACCTGAGATACAGCCTGTGTGAATGATGCTATAAAAAGAAAACTGTCCCGGATTGTAGGCCTGCTTAAGCCTTTTCATGCGGGGCCAGCCTCTGGACATCTCTGTTCTCTTTTCTCCCTTGGAAACCCAGGTAGGAGGGGACCTGCCTATGAAAGGGAAGCCAGAAAGAGCATTTAAAGAAACATTTCATGAGCCAGGAGTTTTCTGGATCTTTGGAATAAAGCAGCAGCCTTTTGTTCTCTGACCAGAGGCAGCAGCACATCACTTCTCCATCACAGGAGTCTCTCTGCCTTCGTTAGCCCAAATTATCTTTTAGGTCTGGTTAGCTTTGCTGGTTCAGGGAGCAACTGCTCCTAGTGGTTAGAACAAGGTGCTGGGTTCCCACTGGAGCTCTGCCAGTTACCTAATCCGAACCTTTGCGCAGAGGGCCTACGCCCGTGTGCACCAGATAGGATTTAAGGACATGTCTCCCTGGGTCTCAGATTATCTGTCCTTCCATAGAATTACAAATCTCTTGGACTTCACGACCCCGTCAGCAAGGCACCAGCCCCACTAGAGTGGCAGCAGGAACCAATCTAAGTTCTGTCTGCTTCATAAGACACAGCCACTGTTACCTGAGCTAATGTGGAATCACCGCTAGCAGTACAGCACCTATGAGCCACAGTTAAGACATTGGATTCCATACAGCAGAGCCCAGCGTTAACATCCACAACCAAGTCTCTTCAGTACAGTATTTACCTACCACACAGGGATGTTATTATCATGTGCTTAGACCCAGACTTAAGAGACCATTCAAGAGACTTAAGTCTCTATGACTTCAAGGGCCTTACACGCAGGTTTAAATGCTGTCCTGAACAAGAATGCTCTCAGCAAGCGGGGACTCCTTTTGAAAGGTGCTTGGACTGTCTCAGGTAGAAGCCACTATGGTGCAGTGCTTTGTGTGCACAAAGGAGATGTTCCACACGGGGTAACTGTGTTAGTCTAGTTCAGCAAAACAAACAAAAAGTCCTGTGGCACTTCTAAAGACTAACAAATTTATTTATCACACAAGCTTCCGTGGGAGAAAATCCCACTTTGTCAGACGCTTGAAGATGAAGGAGGTGAATCAGTAAATCCTGCCAGAGCTTTGCATTTTTGGATTTACTAAGCGCCAAAGAAAGCCAAGTAAAATACAAAGACTAGAAAAGTGGGGTTGGGCACAGGGGGAGATATTGGTGGCAAAATCAGCAACATAGCATTCCTTTGAATTGGTTTAGTGGGTGAAAGTAAACAAAACCTGTTTGCTCAGGAAGTTAAAGGCAAGGCACTTTACCTCGCAATGTGCCATTTGATAATGAAGTGATGGGCAATCAAAGCCAAGTGTGAACTTCTCCAGAAAAACAGCACATTTCCATCTAAAGGTTCCCCCACTCCCTACCCCGCCCTCGATTCAGCCCAACAACAAGGCTGAAAAGTTTTTCTCTACATCTCACTGGGGACTTGGCTTCCAGCATTCTCACTCCTGGAGAACCCAAGTGTGAGTAATGTGGCAAATCCATCAGAGAAAAGCAAACACGGTCAGTCCGCGTTCCATTCCTCTCTCATTCTCTCTCGCTTTTCACCCTCCTCCCACCTTTTCTTTTCAAGATCTTTATGTATTTTTAGACTTTTTCCTCTTCCCCTTTTTGAATTCCCCTCCCTCTCCAATTAAGCCCAGTGCTGGGATTTTGGGGAACATTAAAAGTGGCAAGCCACAGGTAGAGCTCTGTGCCCTTGCCCCCAGGCAGTGCACAGGGTTACTGCACTAGGAAGAGAAAACAGCAGAATGACGTGTAGAGTGGATTTTGCCTTATGTGTGTCCATCCTCCACTGGATGGTCTCAGAACTTCACAGCTGTGACTCACGGGGACTACGCAGTCAGCCGACAGGGGCCTGCATTGATTTTGGAGCTGGGGCATCTCACTTTTATCCCCATTTTCTGTAAAGCTCCCAGTGGCCATGGAGAACAGCATCATGACAAGTGCAAAGTACTGAGCCTGAGACCATGGATTTGTTCCATTACTTAGAAGTCCAAAGTGGGGGAAGGCGCAAGCTTTAGATTCACAGTCAAACTCCCCCAGCATTTGGTGTGAGTCCCATTATGGACTGGTGTGAGTCCCGTTCAAAATGAAATCATATTAACCACTGAATGTGCCGCTGAAGCCTTCCACGCTCATTTACAAGCAAAGGCAACAATCCCCACACCTGATAAAATAGATAATACAATGGACACTGATTACACCAGAGGCCTCATCTCTGCAACAACTCAATTATGCCACTCTTGTTCATGGTTACTACTGCTTTAACCTCTGGCTATGTCTACACTTACAGCGTTAAATCGATTTAACTTAAACTGATATAATTGAACCAAAATAATAATTATTAAATCGACTTAAGTTAAATCGATTTCACGTGTCACCACTAGAAACCCCAAATCAAACTAGCATCTCCCTAGACAGGACTTGCTAGTTTGATTTAGGAGAGGGGCACCACGGGAGGTGTGGCAAGATGGCCCCCAAGAAGGGCCATGCCCCCACCCAATATATAGAAAGAGGAGGGCACCCTGGGAGGAAGAAGGTCAAAAAGTGTTAAATTGAAATAACAGTTAAATCAAAATAACACATTTACACTCTGGTATTTTGAAATAATAATTTTGATTTAACCGTCATTTCGATATAAAGACAGGCTTTAATATATCAAAATGACTGTTCCTTATTTTGAAATAAGGGAGCTCCTCATTTCCAAATAAGCAAAGCTAGTGGGGACATGCACTACTTTAAATTGAAATAACCATCATTATTTCAATTTAAAGTGCAAGTGTAGACATACCCTGAGAGTAGTCCACAGTATTCAGTAGGAGGTGCTCTTTCCTCTGAGCCGGTATGGAAGCAAAGCCACAGTCCAACTCCAGGGTGCTGCACTGCAGGTGACTCACTGGCGGGTGCTCTTCAAGACAGGTCAGGCACCAGGAAACCAACAGTCCCACAACAACTACTGGGGAATTGTTGTCAACCGTGCGCAAAATTCTCACCACAATTCTGCTCAATTGCCTCTTGCCACACCTGCCCGAGAGCCAGCATGGGTTCAAGAAAGGACGTGGGGCTGTTGAGATAGTGTTTGCAGGTCACCGACATCAGGAGAAATGCCAGGAACACAATGACAGCCTGTACGTGACTTTTGCCGACCTGACAAGGGTTTGATGTGGTCAGCTGGGGGGGCTTTTGCAAGATCACAGCAAAATTCAGTTGCCTGGAGAAATTCATCCCAAGGTCAGCAATTGGGTGATGGCTTGCTCACTTGTGTTGTGGCTGACAGGGGATTGTCCGAACCCTTCCGAGCCACCAAACCAAGCAAGGCTATGGGATGGCCCCAACCCTCTTTGTATGCTTTTCTCTGCCATGCTTACACGTGTCTTTTGTGAGTGTAACGCTGGGATTGGCATCAGATACTGGACCTGTGTCAGGCTCTTGAATCGGAGGAGCCCACAGGCTAAGTTGAAGGCATAGGAGTGTTGGTGATCTTCTGATCTCAGTCGGACATGCAGCGGAGTATGGACTATTTCTCTTCAGCGTAGGACAATTTTAGTGTCACGATTTACATTGAGAAGAGTGAAGTAATGTACCATCCTTCACCAAGAAAGCCTTAAGTAGAGCCTGTATCAGAGTGAATGGCCAAATCCTCCAACCAGTGGACAAATTCACCTACCACATGTCATTCACCTCAATGATGAACCCAATGACAGAATTGGCAGAGCAAGTTGTGATCTTTGGCAGACTCTGTGAAAATGTGCAGGAAGCTGATCACTAGACAACTGCAACTGAAAGTCTATTAAGCTACTGTGTTGACAACTTTGATGTACACGTATGAAAACTGGCCGATGCACAGATGACGTGCCAAGTAGGTGAATCACTTTCCCATGGGCAGTCTGAGGAAACCGATGAGGAGAAGATGGCAAGACAAGGCTCCAGATATTGAGGTTCTCCTATGTGCAGATATTCCAAGCAGGCGTACCCTGTGGATGAAAAACAAACAAGGAGGCCTGTGGCACTTAAAGACTAACAAATTTATTTATCGCATGAGCTTTCGTGGGAGAAAATCCCACTTTGTCACATGCTCGAAGAAATCACTGCTGAGATAGGCAAGCCACGTCACCAGAACACTGAATGAGCAAGAAGATATTTTAGGCGAGCCAAAGGAGAGAAAACGCTCTCCAGGAGGCCAAAAGAAACGTTTCAAAGGCTCCCTCAAGTTATCACTGGGGCCATTTCAACACAGACCTGAGAGTTTGTGAAGATCTCGTGCACGGCTGTTCCACCCCGTCCATGCCAGAGAAACAGTCTGTGAGAGGAGGAGACCCACCAGCACCGTAGAACTCACACCAGCTGCGTTTCCTCTGTTACTCAAGCAAACCATGGAGACATCTCTTATTCAGTGAGCGAGCCAGGGAGGTGCAAAGCCGGATTCTAAAGATCCCGTGGAAGTGACGGTCATAGTGCTGTAGCTCAGCGGTAGGCAAACTACAGCTTGCAGGCCAGCAGGGTCTGGCCGGCAGTCCCAAGTGCGACTCTTCCTCCTTCCTCCTGCAGGCCCAGCGGTGTCCTAGGTGGAGCACAGTGCCCATTCCCCCAGGGCCCAGCTTGCACCAGAATTTTATTTTTCTCTTTATTTTTAAAATAGAATATTTTATTTTTGTTTATTTGATTCTTATTTTATAAGCCCTGTTCCTTTCCCACCATGTGGCCTGCCATACAGGGGATGGGGTCCTTTGGCCAAAAAGCTTGCCCACACCTGCTCTAGCTTATTCTAGGGGAACTATATGGTTCTTTCCCCTTTCCCCTGCAGATTTGATTGGCTATAGTATTTCCTCTTTGCTGTCGCTGTGTGCTATTAAAGAGCTATAGCGTTCCACCCCAGAGCAGGTGGCGTGGCGCCTGTATGGAGACAGTAAAGGGGGTTGTGACCCTTTGGGAGGCTGGCAAGGTGCTGTATAAATGACGTCTGGTTGTTATTATCATAGTCTGTGAAGTGACTCTAAGTCTCCCAAAGGACATTGCAGGAACCAGAACGCTATTCAGCTTTTTACAATCCAAAAACCAAAGTTTCTCTCCCAGTTGTTCTGCTGAGGAATCTGGCTCACGGTCAGCACCTCCCATTGCCTCGGCTACACCCCCAGAGAGCAGCGAGCAGCTCAGACACCCAGTCTTCGAACCACCTTGAGCTGCATTTCCTCCTGGGGTTATGTTTTTTCATTTCTGGAAACACTCTGACTTCAAAAACACAGAGAGGCCCACATAAATCTGGTAGGTGCGCACACCCACATGCACATCCCAAACCACCTCCACATCCAGCCCACACACCCCGCGTGCTGCACACCACAAACTGCATGTGTTCAGACACACACCAGCTCTCACCATGCTCCCCTTGTGCACCAGACGCCCAACGCACCCACATCCCAACCGCGGGGACCAAAAAACTAGCCAGTGCCAGCCCCCAGCCTCACCTCAACCCACATGGGCCTCCACCCCTGCCCAGGCCTCTGCTCACATCCCTCCCCACATATTCGCAGAGGGGTGGCCCACTCTCACGCCCACACTTGGCTGAGGTCGAGCGTCCCAGGAAACGGGCAGAGTGGCCATTCCTTATGCATCCCTGCTCTGATACAGCCTGACAGACCACTTCATTGGGTACCTCACACATAAGTGATCTGAACTGCCTGCTATTTTAGTTGATGCTAATTTGCTCTGTGTTTGCCTATGGTTCACGATCCGGTCAGCCTTGCCTGATACTATATTCCCGTTTGTTCAAGTAAAGGTTTTCCTGTCAGCTCCTCTTAGCCCTGATGTGCTTTATGAACTGCGAATGCACCGCAGTCTGGGACTGGGATGTGTGAGCTTGCTGCCTTTTGCCAGGACTGCATTTGCTAGGACTGGGCATGGCAGGGAAGAAAGACAGGGGAATATCCCCCCATCCACCCTGCCCTGTCCCGCCATGCCGGCAGAAGAGAGATCAGATGGAGGGGGAATGGAAAGCATCCGTGCAAGGGAAGCAGTTCTGTGCTATCAGGGCAACCCTGATATCAGTGCACTGGTGTAAATCCAGAATAACACACTCACTACATGCTCAGTAAAAGCAGTACCTTGACTACGGTTTTCAGTTATGGCACCTATCCACCCCCTTCAAATTCATCACAAAATGAGACTTCTTTGGCAGGCTTGTCGTATTCAAAGGAACAAGGATCTTCCACGACTCGAAGACTGAAATAACATATGAAGCTTTTTGCTCAAATCCAAAGAACCTTCTAGGCTCGAAGTGCAAGAGCGTGACGATGCAGGTTTTCCCGTGAAGATCAGTGGCGAGCCAGTGGAAGGACAACAGCCTCACAAACCAACACTGCACCAAGGACCGAGAGGCAGAACCCAGAGGCTTTTCTCCCATGGAAAATATGGGGCGGTCTGAACCACTTCTGCACATCACTTGGCAGATGTGCTCCCTCAGTGGGGGCTGAGGCTCAGGCCTGTATGTGACTGTGGAAAGAGAATTCAAACTCTGGGTCATCTCACCGACCCGTGTCTCACCGACCCGTGTCTCACCGATCCTGTCTCGGTGGCATCTGTCATCCACTTCGCTCCACCTGAAGCCAGGGCTGTCTCTAGGGGTAGGTGGGGCTCAGGGCAAATCGGCTTGTGCTGCCCCCTCCACCCCCCCGCTCTGATCCTGGCCTTGTGCAACCCCCCGACCCCAATCCCCGCCTCGCCCCCTCCCCAATCCCAGCCTGGCACTGCCTCCCAGCTGGCCCACCCAATCCCCGCCTTGCACTGCCACCGCCCCCAAGTACTCTGGTGTCACACAAGCATGGCAGCGCAGGGCCCACCGAACCGTGGGGCCCAGGCAATTGCCCCAACTGCCACCCCCCAGTGACAGTCGTACCAGAAGCAATCACCTGGATCTCCAGCCCGGACTTGGGCATCTCGCGTTGCTCTTTAAAAGCCACGTGAAAGAAGAAGGCTGCTGCGGTTGCTCTAGACCGACTGCGATTCACCACCTGGCTCTAAATCCAGGCCCCCCTTGGTGTATGCAAGAGTTAGCTTGTTTAAATGCCTCATAGGTCAGCACAGAGTAACATCTCCAACCCCCAAGGGCTCAGCTAACATTTCCCCAGAGTTCATGGCAGAGGTGAAAACAGAACCCAGAAGTCCTAGCTCTCTGTGCTAACCACTAGTCCCCACAGCCAGGAATAAGCCCAGCTGTCCAGACACCCAGTCCCCTCAGCTCTGTCATTATCCCCTAGCCTAGCTCTGCCCTAGAGCTGGGAGCAGAACCCAGGAGCTTGGACTCTTTTCCTTTTCCCACGTTAGCCTCCTCTGCCTTGAGCAGCCCCACCCGTGCAATGTCACGGAAAGCATAAAACTGTTGGGCTACATTCACACATAAACTGTTATTTCAAAATAAGATATTTTGAAATGAGTTGTTTTGAAATAAAGTCCTTATTTCAAAATAAGTTAATTCCAATTAAGAAAATGCTAATTCGAATTAAGGGAAAGTCTGCTATCAAAATGGCTGTTATTTCAAAATGGTTATTTCGAAATAAGGCCGTTCTGACATGTTGCTTCAAAACAACGTGTCCGACCGCCGTTGTTTTGAAACAACGGCTATTTCGATTTCCTGCTAGGTTTTACTGTTTCAGAATAACAGCCATTATTTCGAAACAACGGGACCCATTGTTTCGAAATAACAGTACATCATGTGGACATAAGAATTTTTATTTCGAAACAACGGGTGTTGTTTCAAATAAAACTGTCGTCTGAACACAGCCTTGGTGTCACCACCCAGAACCCCCTGCTGGGCTGTGGTGCTGACCCAGGCGACCTTGGCTCCCCATGGCCTTGCTTTGCAATAGGCATTTCATGCCCTTGGCTCCCAAGGAGGCGACAGAACCAGCATTAGAAAATCAGGCACAAACCAACCGCATGGCCCCAAGGCACCCAGCCACTCACCTGACGGCTCCAGGCTCCTCCCCTCCTGGTTGGCGCCAGAAGCCACCCCGGAAAGGGCAGAGTCAGATGTCGCATTGACAGAGCGATGCAGGTGAATCGCAAATTCATTCCTCCCTCCCACACCCTACTGCAGCACAAGTTGCTGAGAGCAATTAAGGGAGGGCAGGTGATGTAGCACCTCTGTCTTCCCACTCTGGCAGGATGGGAGTCCCTGAGTCCCAGCCTCATTAAAAAGCCAAGTCACAGCACTAACATCACTGAAACCTTTTAGCTTGCATAGCAGGGCTAGCCCTGAACTCCAGCGGTAGGGCTCACCCTCTCCCCATCACTTGCAGCCTCTGCTGCCTCCTGCCCTGACCCCCAGCCAGGGCTGAGCTGCCCCAGGGCTGGCTGGGGCTTGGTAAGTCTGCTGTGAAAACTGACATTTGTATGTTTGTTAGTATTGCCTTGCCCAGCAGATTTATTTTAGGGAAAAGTTTCAGAGCCGTCACCAGCTCTTGCTGCTCTCTGCGGCCACCAAAAACTGTGCTGTGGGAACCCTGCTGGAGGATGCTTTTGGAAGAAAATCCAGCACTGATCTGAGGATGAAGACATCCCCGTATCCGGAGGTAAACTGTTGCAGTGGTGAATCACCCTCACCATTTAAATGTGGGCTTTTTTTTTCTTGCCTGGATTTGTCTCATTTCTGCTTCCAGGCATTGGCTCTTCTTCTGTAATTTAAAAAGTCTTCTATGATCTAAAATCCTCCCCACAAGAGAAGAACCTGTCACAGCACCTGGTACAGAATCAGGCTCTTTAGCACTTTTTAGCTCTGTGAACCTAACTCAGTCTTCAGCTGCTCCTGATTTACACCTATCTCACTCCATCATTTCTTTTGGGAATGACTCTAAATTTGTTCCAGAGTGAGAACAAAGTCTGGCCCCTTTCAGTGAACAACAACGGGCTATTCATTTCACTGTTGGATGATGTTTTTCTAAGCCACTTTTCCCTATTGTCCCCCCACAACACCTGCCCCCCACAGGAAGAATAAAGGTTAAAACTACAGGACTAAATTCTGCTCTCATGTAAATTAGCATATTTTCCAGGCCAGGCAATAGTGGGTGTGCACCTAAAGCTAAGACACCAGCAAATTTGCAGCCCCGCTCGCTGGTGAGATTTTCTCCCATTTGTGGCTCAGTGCGCCCTGCTATGCGGCACGCTGTGGTCTGATTTCTGGCAGTACAGAAAGGTGGGCGTAGTCTCAGGGAGTGAAGTCACAGAGGAATAAGATGGGTTGGCGGCTAAGATGAAGGTTTAGCTATCAGGACGCCTGGGTTCTGTCTGGCCTTGCCTCAACTTCCCCTCTCTAAAAAGAGGCTAATGAGAGTTAGCAAGGGTGGCTCCTTAGTGCCCGCAATGTGCCCAGATAACCAGTGTGAGCCCTAAAGGTTTATTTCAAAGACGGGAAAGCAGGCGATTCTGGGGAAGAGTTCCCCGGCACACAAAGCCTGCTGTTCCCAGTCTAAAAGTGGAGATTGTTTACAGCACTTCCAAGAGCCTTCGGCGCATAACCATCTGACCTAAATGGATTCCCACGTGTCGGTTTTAGGATCATTCAGTATATTAATAATGCATAAAACCCCCAGCTGCAACAGCATTTAACATGAACCTTTTCAAAACCCTCACTCTTGGAGAGAAAGGGGAAATCCCCCACACGCAGCAAAACACACAAGGACAGCAAAAGCAAATCTCCTGTCTGCAAGAGCAATGGCTTTGCACAAAACAAAGCAACCTGCTCTTCCCCTTCAGTGGGCTGCCACATTCTCAGGAGGGTGGTAAATTAAACACAGCACACTGAGTTATTGGCACCACTCTTGACATCCCAGCGTGAAAGAAAGAATCAGAGAATCGTAGGATTGGAAGGGTCCTCGAGAGACCTAATCCACGCCCCCTGTACTCAAAGCAAGCCTGTATTTCTAGACCATCCCTGGCAGGGGTTTGTCTAACTTGCACTTCAAACTCTCCTGAGATGGAGATTCCCCAGTCTCCCTAGGCAATTTATTCCAGAGTTAAGTTTAATCCCCTGGACAATTTGGACATTTTCCTAATGTTCAGCCTAAACTGCCCTTTCTGTAATTTAAGCCCATTGCTTTTTGTCCCATCCTCCAAGGTTAAGGAGAACAATTTCCCACCCCCACCCTCCGCTTGTAAAAACCTTTTATGTACTAGGAAACTGTTATCATGCCCCCTCTCAGTCTTCTCTTCTCCAGATTAAACAAACCTAGTTCTTTCAATCTTCCCGCACAGGTCATTTCATCATTTCATCATTTTGTTAACTCTTTCATGGACTTTCTCCAATTTTCACAGGTCTTTCCTGAAATGTGGCCCCCAAAATGGGACACAATCCTCCAGCAGAGGCCTCATCAGCACAGAGTAGAACAGAAGAATTACATCCCATGTCTTGTTTATAACACACTTGCTAATGTCTCCCAGGATGATGTCTGGGTTTGCGGGTTTTTTTGGGAGGGGGTTTGCACCAGTGTTACACACTGACTCCTCTTTAGCTTGTGGTCCACCATGACTCCCAGATCCCTTTCCACAGCACTCCTTCCTAGGCAGATATTGCCTATTTTATATGTCTGCAGCTGATTGTTTCTTCCTCAGTGCAGCACTTTGCATTTGTCCAGCACAGAGCTGAACAAGCCAAGTCAGCCAAGTGGCTCCAAGCGCATGTTGCGGACTCCAGCCCATATATCTGGAGCCCTGGACAAATGCAGAGGAGGAAATTTGGCTTGTGTCCTCTTTTGCTTCTTTTAGGTGGATATAATAAGGTGTTTCGAAGTGAGGTAAAACAAAAGGCAAGGTAGCAGGGTCCATACACTCTGCTTGCCACAAACTAAACACTTGTGTAGATGGACCCTTAGAAATATTATGGCCATTAAGCAAAGGCTTTCCTGGTTTTGCTGGAAGTCTCACATGTGAACTGGCTGACCACTCACATGTGAATAGGAGGAGCCAGGAGTTTCAGATCTTTCACACAGACCATTTTCCTCCCGGATGTTTACTCAGGCATTTGAATTATATAGATGCCAACAAGGAAACCAACAGTCTAAGTAACAAGTGTCTCCCCCTCTCTGCTCCCATCAGGTTTTGCCTCATGTCAGAATCCTCCAGGAGACACATGACAGGACAGACAAGGCAGAGCTTAATTTCTAATGTAAAACGCGAGGAGAAAAACTGTTGCACAGGCCCCATCTTTGTGCATCAGGAGAAGCAAAGAAGAGGACAAGGCAGATACAAGATTTCTTCGGCTACAGCCCCAAAAGAACAGGAACAGCCATCTGCTCCCCATCCATTCTTCAAGGATCACATTCTTCAGCCATCCGCAATCTGTCTCTTTCCTCCCTCAGCGTCCTCTTAGCATCTAATCCCTGTTAGCAGCAAGTGTAGATGTCTGAGAAGGGTCTTAATCCCACTCCTATTGTCACGTGGATCCCTGCCCTATAAAATAATGTCACAGGGACATTTAAACCCTGTTAATTCTACTGGATTGTCTAATCCAGCCCAGTGTGCTATGTGAGAGAAATCTCTGGCCATCAATAGGTGCAAACCAAGATGAACGGGACCCACCTCTAGGAAGACCCTGCCCTCTAGGTATATCTGATGGCCTCCACTGAATTAGGAGCTGTCCAGCTCCTACTCTGCTGTAGGAAAGGGAAGACTCCATGTCCAGCACCACTTGGTCACAGTGACACCCACCCTGTCCATCACAAAACTCCCATGGACTGGAGCAAAAACCTTGGCTATATACTCACACCGTCGCATTGCATCCAGTTCCCAACAGCCTTCCCATGCAGAGCCTGGAAACAGACAATTGTGCTCTAATGGCCATGCAGCCGTCTGGGAAGAGCAACCGTAAGAGCAAAATTTGGAAAACACGGGATCTCACCAGCAGGAGGCAGCATCTTTTTACTTGGAATGAGGTCTAGAGAACCAGGACAAGCACCCTGGGGCATCAAATCCAGCCAGAAACTGCTCAGTGCAACTTAGGAGACAATGCGAGAGGTTGTTCTACTCCATGCTCCAGAATGCCAAAAACTTGAAGCAAAATATGAGCTCTATTTCTCTGGAAATAGTAAAAGAAAAAGGGATAGGACCCCCCCTTCTTGTACTGTGTTTGTACAGCACCTGACTCGGTGAGGTGCGGGCCCATGGCCAGAGGGATAATGTCTCTATGGAGACCATAAGGCTGAGCTGGAGACCACCTCCATCCTGATATACGCCACATCCTCAGCTCCCGCTCTGTGCATAGCTGGGAATAAAATCTGCCTCTGCTTATTAACTCACTTTCACGTCTGGCCTCGGGCAGGCTGGCAAACAGTCAAGTTCACCAGGCCATGCTGGGAGCTAATGGAGAAGCCGGGTCGCAGAGCATTGCACTAATTACCTCTCTGCTCGGCTGGAGTGGGGCCTCCAGCCCCCCTCTGCCTCTTGTCCCTCTCAGGGCAGCGACTCTTTCCTCCCCTCGTGCTGCCAAAGGGCAAGGATCCACTCGAGACCAGACAGAGAGGAGATGGCCAGCCCAGGGCAGGGCTCAGGTCTCACTCTGGCTCTGGGCTCCCAGCGAAGGGGCCAAATTAATACATTAAATAGATTGAGCTCTTGGAGACGATCACTGTAGCTAGCACAGGTTCGTAACCCTTTGGTCATTCTTGACGCTCATCTCCGTACCCTCTCCAGTTTATCAGCAGGCACCGGAGCTGGCCCTAGCATCACACCAGGCCCTAATACAGAAACAAAACCACCTCTCCGCTCCTTCCTCGCTTTGTGCATCCAAGGACCATTGGCAGTTTCAGCCACAGCGTAGCCCAGGGGGCTCACCTATCCACACGCAAATCTTTTTCAGAGTCCCTGCTTCCAGGGCAGAGTCCCACAGCCCACAAGTGAGGCCTACGTGCTTTTTTAGATTTTATGTTTACATTTAGCCATGTTCAAACGTGCATTGTTTGTTCACGCTCGGCTGATCCAGCGATCCAGATTGCTCCATATCACTGACCCGTCCTCTCCCTTATTTCCCACTGCCCCAATTTTTGTGTCAGCTGCAAACTGCGTTAGTGATGATTTTATCTTCTTCTCCAGGGCACTGATCAAAACTGTACCAATCCCAGCAGGACCCCTCCCTAGAAACATCCCTCCTGAACCATGATTTCCTGCATACAAAGATATTTTTAGACCTATTTAGCCAGTTTTTAGTTCCTGTAATGTGTGCTGTATTCATTTTACACAATTCTGTTTTCTTAGCCACTTTTTCAATCGGGGGCCAATTAAATGCCTTATACAAAACTAAGTCTATTACCTTACATTTTCTAGCATCTGACCAAGTGGGACTTCACCCACGGAAGCACATGCAAAAAAATAAAATTGTGTTCGTTTTACCTCAACACTATTACCTCTATCAGCCAAACTTTTCTTCTAAAAACGATATCCGATTAGTTTGCCAAGATCTATTTCCCATATACCCACCTTGACTGTCATCAGTTATATCACCCTCTTTCTTTCTTCATAATCACGCGGCGCAGCAGCTGCTCCATTACGCTGGGCAGGAGCAATGTATGACCGACTGCTCTGTGATTAGCTGGGTCATTCCATTTTCTCTTTTCAAACACTGACATAACATTAGCTTGCATCCAGTCTTCTGGAACTTCTCCAGTGCACCAAGATATATTGAAAATCAACATTAATGGGCCAGTGAGTCCTCAGCCAGCTCTTCAATAACTCTTACAATTTCCATTCAGTTTGGTCCCAAGGACCTGTCTGATTTGAATGGCCATCAGAGTCCAGGCACTACATGTAGGCATGGGGTTTTGTCCCCATACGCTCGTCTCCCCACATTCCTCCCACAGGTCACACTCCATGCTAATTGCCCTCCACCGTTCCCCTCATCCAACCCATCCCCAAGATGGCTGAATTTCAGTGAGACTGCAGTGATGTAGTTTGTGGACGAGACATGTAAATCCTGTTGTGTGACCATGGGAAAGTCACATCCCCGCTCTGTGCCTCGGTTTCCCCATTTACAGAATGGGGCCAACGATCCTTTGAGATGTACTGACAAAGGGCTGAGTGGAATTATTAATTATTATCATCAAAGGAGCCTTTATTAACTCTGCTTATGAATCACGACAACACTGAACTCCAGGGACCAAGTTCTGCCTTGAACAGCCCCAGCCCCGCCCTGCAATAATTTCAATGATACATGCACAGATCACTTTTTAATGACCCACGTCCTGAGATGTTGAGCCACAGCAGCAAAGACATTTTCCCCTGCCAGCACGGATTTACTAATTACCTCACTCCTGCAAAGTGACTCCATGGCGCTAACTGCCCACCCCCACCCCTAAAGCAAAAGGCTCCTAATTCAAGTTCCCTGGGAAAAAAAGAGGCTTTGTGTCCATGCTGTGTTTGCTACTGAAGTGTGAACGTGGGGGATTGGCACTAACAGAATGCGATCAGGGCTTGGGCACCACATAAAGAAATGGAGGGAGAGCAACAGGAATGCTCCAGGGACTGACTTGCAAGGAAAAACTGGAGAGTAGCCCCACTTCTTCATTAAGCCCCTGCCTGGGCCAAAATCTGCCCCCACAGGGCCCCCCTTGACCTTCAGTGAGGTCGACATGGCTGCAGGGATTTACCCACAAGCTGCTCATTACAGAAACAAGGCCATGAGAAATGACCACTATAGAGAGACCAGTTAAACAGCGTCTGCATGGATCCTATGGGGGTAAGCACCAAAGAAGGGCAATTCTCTAGCCCAGTGGGGCTCGACCTTTTGTGGGTCACAACACACTTGGTAGTATTTTGCGACCCTACATGACACACCAGACTCCCTCCCCAACCAAACTCAGCCATCTCCCTGACGTCCTGCAACACACTTACCGGTGTGGGGACACAGTAATGCGTCCCAACACATGGCTGAGAACTGCTGATCTAGCCTCATAAATGGGGGGTATAACAAGGAGCACTGGGGTGGGAAATGCTCACAGCAGCATTAGGAACCTGCAGTCCATGAAACTGTAGGGGGCACTGAGGCAGTGAAGGACACCCCCACCCCAACATGGTGATTGAGTTACGCGGCTCTGATGACACAGTGAAAGCCAAACAGGGACCTAAACCCCACCCAGCACGACGACTGGGAGACATAAACCCTGCCCAGCATGGTGGGGTGCAATGCTGGCAGACGCCCCAGACCTGAAGTTTGCAGGGGACCCCATTGGGACAAGCGTCGAGCCAGGCTTCAGAGAGAAGCTACTGAGATCAAATTTATTTGCAAATTCAGTTGCATTGCTTCAGGGCTTAATAGGGACATTGGATTTTTCTCTCATCACATCAGGTGATTTCTAACCTCTACATGCTGTTCCCCAGTGTTTGAATCTTTACAACTGTTTTGATTTGCTATTACAATCTGACCTGATCCCATGCCTTACACTTCCCTGCATTTATTTCCTCCCAGTCTGTAAGTTCCCTCATCTTCAAAGTGTCTGACAGAGTGGGATTTTCTCCCACAAAAGCTCATGCAATAAATCAATTTGTTAGTCTTTAAGTGCCACAGGACTCCCTGTTTGTTTTAGTGGGAAAGGGGAAACCCTAGGTTTGGCATCAGTGGGGGAAAAAAATCACTGAGAAGATGTGTTTGCAGGACATCCAGGGCTCCCCATCATGCTAGGTGCTGTACAAAATATTAGCACACCCCCTGCCCCCAAAAGCATGCTGATGTAGGATGATGCGTGACCTGGGGGGACTGGATCAGGCATTTCTCGCCATGGTGTTGGAAAGGGGGCAGAATTTGGACCAAGATCTGGCTGAAATTTTTCAGTCAGCTGTTTTTGTCATCAGTGTGTGCAGTTTCCTTGACATCGAAATCTTGCAAGGGAACTTTTGATTCCTCGAGGCAAAAGTTGACTTTTCCAGGTGGAACTGGGAAATTTCCATTAGGTAAGAATATTTCCAGTCCCGATCTTTCCACTGAAAAATTGAAATGTTCCAAAACATTGCACAGGAAATTGTACAGTTCAAACTCTGCCGCAGCTTCCCCCCAGCCCGGGCTGTGAGACGTAATTCTCTATGGCCTATGTTTTCAAAAGTGACCTGGGGCGATTCCAGTTTCGGAGGGCTCACCTAAGAGAACATGAAAGGCCTGTTATTTCAGACCATGCTGAGAATCTGCCCTCAGAAAATTAAGGCATTGCAAGTGGGTGTCTCTTAACTGAAAAAACAACAAGGAGTTGTGTGGCACTTGAAGACTAACCGAAATCATTCATCACTTTTGAAAATGTCACCCTCCATGAGTTGAGATTGTCAGACGGACAGGATAAGAGATCATTATTTATTTGTCCACTTGGCCCCTCTTGCCCATGGGGCAAAAAGACCTCACCATCAGTGCAGCCTGACCTGACATTTGGAAAGGGACAGGCGTCCCCTCTGGCAGAGTCCGTCACTGCTCTGCGCAACCGCCCCTTGCCCCCCGCGGGTCAGCTCTGTAGCTTTCCTGACACTGCGGCTAATCGCTTGGGGATCTGCACGCAGCTAAAGGACCCAGCTGGGCTTAACTGAGGGAACCATCCCATCTGTGACCCAGATGCTTCCCCCCATTTCCCAACAAGCCACCTGAGTCATGTTTTGTTTCTGTTCTTCTCATCCAAGGAGACAAGAGACCATGAAGCAAAGGTCAATGGCTTGTGCCTTTGAGCACTAAACTGGATGGGAAAAGAAGCAGTCGATTGGGATGTGCCGTTAACCTTTCAGCTCAGTCCCTAACTACCCCTTCCCATGCTCCCCCCCACCATTGTCCACTCTCTGCCCTCCCACAACAATCAGAGACAACAGTCAAAGGCACCAAAAATTGCTCCTGAGGGAATTAATAGGGCTGAACCCAGCAGAGAAAAAGGATTTGTAGCCTCAGCAATCACACAGCCAGGAGTCTGAAGAACATTTTTCTCCTCTGTTTTCCAATGAGGTTCAGTCTGAGGGGCGTTCTCAGGGCAGGGTGCACCAGTTATGGACTTGGCAGGATCCTCAGATCTGCCTGCCTCCACCTGCCTGGATTCTGTCTGGATGGGAAATGTCGCCTTTTTTTCATTGGGGCGGGGGGGGGGGGGCAAAGAAAAAGCCCCCATAGCTTCTCATCAGGGCTAACCAGGAAAAGTTGACATGTTTCATCAAAGCAAAATGACTTAACACCTCCTCCCACCATTCTTCCTTTTCATTATTTCAATAGGAAAGCTTTAACAAAGTTAATTGAAATTGGCAGTTTCCCACAGCAAATTTCAATGTTGGCAAAACCATATTTTCCAGGGCAATTTTTTTTTCTGCTAAAACATTTCAGCCAGCTTGAGTTATCAACGATGAAATAGGTAAAACACCATCAAAGGCAACCTCCCCCCACTGCAAAACGCATGCACTCAAACCTGGTCTACACTTAAAAGTTACCACAACGTAGCTACGTAGCTCAAGGCAGGGCATGAATTCCTACATTAAGACAATGGAAAAACCCCTCTGTCGCTGTCGGAAGCATCTACACGGTGGTGATCTAGCCATGTAACTACACTGTCCCAGCTGCCTCGGTGCCCATCGTGTAGACAAGCCCTGACAGAACTTAATTCCCCTAACTAGACCACAGCTCCCTTCGCCATCCACCTCTCCCTTTCCTACCCTGTAGGGTTTCCCCATCCTGCCTTGCTCTTAAAAGGATACTCATTACGTCTCAGAGTTGACCCAGTTTGCATCTTTGCAGTGCTATGTCTAAACCAGGGCAACATAGCGCTTCCCAGATAAGTCCCTCAAGCGTATCAAACCTTGGTTTACCTCTCTGCCAAAATGGGGGTAATGACAGGTCCCTACTTCACAGGGGATGGCTTCAAAAACCCTAACTGGATGATATTTGCAAAGGGCTCTAGCACAATTGTAAAGATCAGATGTCTAAAATTAGGCTCCTAAACCCACATTTAATCACCTAAGTAAGCAGGCAGGTTTTCAGTTCCCATTGACATCACTAGGGTAACTGTGTGTCCAGAACTTTCCAAAGCAAACTGTTAATGAACGTACCTAAATGCAACCTTAAACTTAGAGGTCTGAGAATACTCATTCTTCCATTTGGTGGTTGCACTGAGAATATTAAAATTACAAATTCGCTGCTGGTCAACTCAAATGTAACATTTTCCAAATATTTTGGCAAATTGAAAAAGTGGAGGGAAAAAACTGTTTTGGGTTGAATGTAACATTTCAATTAATTTCTGAAGATGTTTTTAAAAATATTTTTTGAAACAAAAAGTCATCTTGAATCAAAAAATCAAAACATTTTGTGGGGTTTCTGAGCTCTACTTTTTCCTGGCCAAAAACAATCCAGTGAATTTGAGACAAATTCATGAAATGTTTCAGTCAACTTGAATCTGCATTTTCAGATGAAAAAAGTTTTGGCTCAAAAACTTCTCCAAAGGAGGTTCCAAAGGGGCAGCCACATTCGTCTAGTTCAGTAAAACAAACAAGGAGTCCTGTGGCACTTAAAGACTAACAAATTTATTTATTTCATGAGCTTTCGTGGGAGAAAATCCCAGACTCTTTGAAAATGGAGGACCTTACAGAATGTGAGGAAATAAATGAAGGGAAGTGTAAATCATGGGCTCAAGTCACACTTTGATTTGATTTGCTGTTAACAGTGTGACCTGATCCCATAACTTACACTTCCCTGCATTTATTTCCTCCCATTCTGTAAGTTCCCCCATCTTCAAAGCATTGGATGAAGTGGGATTTTCTCCCACAAAAGCTTATGTAAGAAACAAATTCACTAGTCTTTAAGTGCCATAGGACTCCTTGTTTGTTTTCTATAGGAGGTGAATTGTAGCTCTCCCAAAGTAGGAGGCATTTGAAACCCAAACTCCTACTCCAATCTAGATCTGAATTTTCAGAATTACAGACCCCAAGAATCAAAGTTTTGAATCAGGTTTCCTAAAAGTAGAAGAGTGTCTTAAAAATCATGCGCTTTTAAAATGCATAAAGGTGAGGTTCTTTTTATCTGCTTTCTGGCTTTTGAGTTTTAGGGGTCCCACTTCAGCTTTTTTCTGCAAACAGTGAGGGCTAGAAACCTCTTTAAACAAAGCTGAGGTTTTCACATAATGTGACTCTAGGGGTGGGACCTTTAAAAGGAAGATGAAATATCACGAGACGTGATAAAATCATGAGAGTTGGCAACAATGAATTTTCAGATTGACTGCTTACAGAGCACAAGAACGGCCAGACTGGGGCAAACCCATAGTCCACCTAGCCCAGCGTCCCGTCTTCCACCAGTGGAGAGGGAACAAACAGAAAAGGGGGGACTGAGACTGGCCCGGCAGCATGGCGGGCGGGAATGGGACCCTAGTTCCTGTATTGCAGCGTATTACTTCAGCTCAACGTACGCCACAGCTCCAATGCCCATTGAAACTGGCCCAAAGAGTCTCACAGACTCCCACAGTCTCTAGCTAAGGGCCCGAGTGTCCCCCTAGCAGGACCCAATAAGATAGATTTTTCCCCCATCCACAAGGGACATTTCCCATTTGATGCTCCTCAATCTCAGACAAATAAGTGACAGATCCAGGACCTAACCCTGCCCCTACGGCTGTCCGACTGTCGGTGTCAACAGGAACAAGCCTGAGTCCCTGTAAATAGCAATTAACAAACGGCTGCATTTCGTTCCCTGCTCTGACACAGCCACTCCCTGTGTCATGCTGGGCAAGTCACTTAGCCGCTTGGGACCTCAGTTTCCCCGCCTGTAACATGGGGATAATGGCCCTTCCTCGGGGGGGGGGGGTGTAAATACATCAAAGAGTATAAATGGCTCAGACCCTATGATGATGGAGGCCAGATAATACCACAGATAGGGAGAAGTGTCTCTTCCATTCCAACCTGTTTCCCCATGAGATCTCAACGCTGGCCTCCTCAAACTCCTCCACAGCTCACCCAGCCTACACCTCTGCTCTGCCCCTTCAGCTCATCCCTGCACCCCCTTTCCTTGCTGTCCCTGTGCCCAGAACCCCCTCTTTGACACAGTCCCCCATTCCTCCGGCCTTCAAACCCCCTGCTGCGTAACCCTCACTCCCTGCCCCACTTTGGTCCCCCATCCATAGACAGACTTTACCTCTCTGCTTCACGCTGCGTTCTGCAGGGTGCTCCGCGCCTCTGACAGCCGTTTGGGGAAGAGCTGGGCGATCCCAGCCAGCAAGTCTGAAAAATCAGGAAAAAAAAAAAGAATTTGGAGTTGGACCAGAACAAAATGTTGGCAAATCCAACAGGTTCTTAAAAAAGCCTGTTGGATCAATCAAAACGTTTCGTTCAAAACGTCGAGACTGACGGCTAGAAGGGATTATGGTGATCATGACACAGGTCAGAGAATGCGTCAATTCAACCCCCAAAACCCTTTTGGTTTTCTGAGCCCCTTAAAAATTAATTAAATAAAATTGAAGGTAACTTCCAAACAAAAAGTTGATTTTAATTACAAAAGCTATCAAAACGCCCGGCAATTTTAAATATTTTTTTTTCTGATCAAAAATCTTTGGTGAAAACAACACACATGCACAAAATAATTTGGTTTTGCCAAATCTGTAACTTTTTCCCCAACCCCCAATTTCAGTTGAAAAATCTGGCCCAGCTCTAGTTGTGGGATTTCAACTTTCATTGGCTTTGTTCCTCAGCCAAGTCAGCCCTTCCAGTCAGAGGGTCCTTGCCCCTTCCATTTTCTGTACAGTGCTGAGTGCTGGCTGACTTATCACACGTCTGTAGCTCCTCTGAAGGATCCTGAAGCACTTTGCGAACTGGACGGGAGGCCCATCTCCCACTGCAGAGAGGCAGCCAGCTCTGGGGAGGCCGTCCACTTGGTCAGCAAATGACAAGGGAAGGTCCCTGAGGTCCTCTGCGTTAATTCCAGACTACATGTGGACTAAGATCATAGCAGACCGGGGCTGGAAGGACCTCAGGAGGTCACCTAGTCTAAGCCCTAGCGCAATCCTGCCTAACCAGGATCACAGCCTGCATCGTTCGACACACTGCAGCGCCTCCAGGCTTCATACCACACTGCCGCTCAGCATCACTGGGATCACACACAGACCTAGCAGATTAATCACAATTCACCAGGAACAGCTTCTTCACCTACTGCTCCCCGCTACCTTTCCTGCATTGGCACCTTTTACCCTGGTAGCAGAGAGGAGCAATGGGCTGCAGCAGCAAGTGAGCGTGGGCGAAAGTCGGTGGGATTGCAGTCGTCTTCAGGGGCATGTCTGCACCGTGTTCAGGGCCAGTCTTGCCGCAGGCATCAACTCCTATGACAACAGCAGGATCTGGCCCCGCAGATCCCTTTTTGACCAAACCACAGAGAAGCCCTGTTCCCTGATCTGCAGGACCAGGAGCAGCGACAGCATTTGTCACCGCAGGTCAGAGATAAGCCCACTGGGCAGGTTTGGATCCACAATTCAAGGCTACGAATAACAGGGATTCTCCCTCTGAGCTCCTGCAAGCGTCCAACTGTGCTGGTGTGAGGTCTGTCCTTCTTGGACACCTCTGAAAACTTCCCTGCGTTTCATTCCAGACTCACAGCCATGGAGGTGACCGGCTTACACTAGAGACCAGGCTAAGCGGTAAGATCCAGGTCTGAGCCTAGTGACAAGTTCGAGCCTGGTTCTGATCCAGGGTTTGGTGCCAGCTGGTCCATCCCCACCATACTGCCAAGAGAGGCAGGATCATCCACCTCGGTTGAGTCCATTCTCCTCGTCCTGGTCAAACCCACAGCCCTTTGGTCAAAAAAGTCTGCTGCCTGCAGCCATCCTTAATGGGGGCCTGCACCTTGCTGAGAGCATCTTAGCGGAGAGCCAATTCTGTCTACACGCCCGTCTTCAAAAGCATCATCTGATGTTCCACCTGCAAAGAGGCCAACATGGCCAGTCTCCCAGGATGGCAGATTCCCTGCTGGTTAGGCTGACCCTGATTCCCATTTGACTCCTCAAAAGCAACTTTTTGCACCAAAATTTACAGGAAAATCAAATCAAATCTCAGTCCTCACTCAGGCCTACGTGCTCCCCATCCGTCCACGATTTATTTTATAATAAACATATGCTACGAGCAGGGCCTTCCTTTCTTTCTGATCAAATCATTCTACCCCATCGTCCTGTTATCTCACCGATGAGAGAGGCTTGGGGGACTGCTGCCCTGGCTTGCACCGTGCTGAACGCAGCATCCCCAACAATACAGGGTTGGGTGATTTCCCCTGAAATTACCCTCCCCCAAGTCCTTCCCGCTTCGCCGGGATTTTGGCTTCCTCTTTGTAAACGAAATGGCGACTTCCTCGAGCAGTGGAATGACCCAGTCACAATGGCCTGCGACCAGTGAAATTAATCGATCTACCCTAGCGTGTGGAAGGTGAGCTGTGTTATTTCTGACTGTAAGTTATTGGCTTCCTGAGGTTCGGTGCCAGCGGACGTAGGACATATTTGCCTAGCTCTGTGACTATATGGTCTGCATCTGTATCTCTCACATTAGCGCGCTACAGTTCTTTACCCTATTATCTAAGGTATGACTGCATCTTTGGGGATAGGAGACGAACCTTAATTACCAATCCCCAGCAATGCACTGCTAATATTTTAACAGAGGTGCTCCTCCATGCTAGCCCTCATTAGTAGGGAGTGCACCCCATCTCTCAGGGGGGCCGCAGAAAGAAGACAGGGAGGAAGCAGGGTATCTATTTTCCCACAGAAATAAAATTGATTTTTCCTGTCCATAGCAATGGAAGAGGAAGTTTTATGGCAGGCAAACTTCTGTTGCAGGCAATTGCTGGACTTGATTCTGGAAAAATGTGCCGAAGTGTAGGGATAGCAGAGATAACCTCCGTGACCTGAAATTGGGGTGTGAACTCTGTTCCGGAAAGTGAATGGGGTGGCGGCTTGAAGATCTCTCCCCAAGGAAAGCCGTGCCAACACCAAGCGTGAACCAGTCCATCCCAAAGGTTTGGGTTTCAGGGTTCTCCTTTGAGCCCTGAAATTAGGGCAGCTTTGGCAGGGACACAGTAGAAAAAGCCAGAGACAAGGTGATTCCCATTGAAGTCACCCTGACACCCCATCCTATGCACCCCTGAAAGCCTCCACCAGAACAACATTTTCCAAAAAACCCACGTCTCGCCCTGCCAGGGGTGACACGGAGTCTGTAATAGAAACAGCATCCTCCTACCCTGTCTACAAGACGGTATCGGGGTGCCAAGACTGTCCCCCACTCCAACGGCCCACAAGAACCAAGAGCTAGAAAGCACTCACCCTGAGCAGTTCCCAGACCTTCTCCATGATGCTCTGCAAGCACCTCTGAAACTTTGCCACAACTTCAGACAAAGACAGAAGTTCCTTCTATCCCCCCGCCCCACAGCCCCCCACAGCCAGACATGCTGGTGCCGGATAGCTGGCGAGTTAATGAGGTGGTGCACTGTGGCGACTGTACTCCCCACCAGACACACAGCCTCCCTCCGACTTAACCCTTCACACCCCGGTTCTTTCCTGTGCTGCTGCGGGTTATCCTACCTAGGCTGGTGGATCTAAACAACAGCATGGCAATGAGGGCGAAAGATGGCTGTTGGCTAGACGATAGTCAAGGCTCTGCTTGTCTCATTTACTGGGGAAGCTCGTTCTATTGCACTGAGCCTCCAAGGGGCTTTAGTAGCCAATCAAACCCACTCACACCCTTTCTGGCTCCAGAATCAGCAATCAGCAGATCAGAGCGATGGGAATCCTTCTCTTCTGCAACCCAAAGTCCAGAAGGAAGGTTTCCATCCATCCTGGGGGTCCCCCCAAAACTCTGCATTAAATGTTCTGGAGGAAAAATCTCCTAAAGAGTAAGTAAATCGTATCTAGTGATGTGACTGTAAAGCTGGGGTAACAGCACTGAAACTGGGTTAACCGTGGATGCCAAGAACAGAATTTCACTGGTAAGCTACATCAAGCAAACAGCTAGTGGTGTGAGCAGTGGACAAAGCATCAGGAACGTCTAAGTTCAAGCCCTACATCCGTCACCAAACTGACTCGCAGCCTGACCTTTGTTCAATAGCAGCCCTGCTCTATGCCTCGGTTTTCCCATCTGTAAAATGGGAACAACAAGATTTCCCAACCTCACAGGCCAAACCATCCAATGCTTGTAAAGGAAGTTGAAGCTGGAGGGTGAGTCCCACACCAGTGAGACTGGGGCAGACGTGGGGTAGGTGCGCTGAAACCAGTAGGGTTATTGCAGAGCTACAAGCACTAACAGAGAGCGGATCCCAGCTGGGACAGGCCAAAGCAGTGACACGCCTGTTCAGGAAAGCCATTGTGTGGTGAGTAGCTATCTGCACCCTCCATGAGCACAGTGCCTCTCCGTCACTGATGTCTTTCTCCTCACCACCTGTGCGGATAGGGCCCTGCTATTTCCCCCCACGGTACTAAGGGGAAACTGAGGCACAGACACATTAAGGGACTTGCTCACAGTCATACTGGGAATCTGTGGCAGAGCAGGGACTGGAAGGTGGCGTTCCCATGTCCTAATCCCAGGACTGTCTGTCTTCTCACAGCAAGGATGGCCCCAAGTCCCTTAATTTGCCAGACCTCAGTTCCCCCTTGGTACTATGGGCAGAACAGTGGAGGCCCTGCCCACCGGGGGTGGTGAGGTGATCACACACGAGGCCTGCGCAGCGCCATGGACCCTCCAATCCTCACCGTCTCAAGAAAGCGTTGCTCAGCCTCAGTTCATTGGTCCAAGACCTGAAGGAAAGAGACCTTGTGTTCAGCTCCTTTTCCTCCCAGAGCTGATGGACCCACCTCACCCTGCGCAAGGGGACTGTGTCCCAGGAACCCTGGAGAATGGGCTCTGGGGCTGTGCCACCCCTTGCTGGGTCTCATGGCCGGCCAGCCAGTGAACAATAAAGAGAGACAAATTTCCCGTTTGTTTCTGAGAACCCCTCCGGGTCATTGTCACAGGTGAAGCTGAGAGTCTCTCCCCATCACAGTCCCTAACTCACCTTGCAGCTGCTGAACTTCCAGCTACATCATCTGCTGTATCATGTCACCAGACAGGGACATGCGAGGGAGCTGCTGGTACAACACAGCGGCAGGGAATTTGTCAGACTTCCTACACCCTGTGATAACTCCCGTACATTAATGGAGCTGCTCCTTTAGTTTAAACAATGCAAGACGGGGCTTAAGGTCCCCAGTTCAAACCCTGCTGCCACCCAGTGAGGGTGGGTTGGTCATTTTCCAGGGATGTATCAGCTGGGTCCATAGAGAATAAAATTTCACTCCCTTTCTGGGCACTGCCATTCCCAGCAAGACTCAGCCACAGCTGTATGGAGCTCAGGAGGAGAAAGCTGGACACGGCCACAAAGTATTTGTATAGTTAATCAGTATTCATATTATTCACTAGCTGCAGCCAGGAGTGGCCTGCCCAAAGCTGCCACTTCAGTCTGAGCACCCGCCAAGGTCTCGGAGCCCAGGATCTTCCTGTGGCACCACAGACCCCTCTCCTAGCCCCCGGCCCGATTTCCACATACACCCAGGGGCATTGCAGCCCAGGTAGCCATAGGTCAGACATGGCTCTTGCTGAGTGGGACATTTATTCAGAAATTCAGAAAAGGAATCAGAGAAGAATAGAAGATGAGTGGAAGGGACCTCAGGAGTTACCTACTCAAACCCCTTGTTAAAAGTGGGACCAACCCCAACTAAACCATCCCAGCCAGGGCTTTGTCAACCTGGGCCTTAAAAGCCTCTAAGGATGGAGATTCCCCCACCTCCCTGTGTAACCCATTCCAGCGCTTCATCCTCCTCCTGGGGAAAAAGTTCTTCCCAATATCACACCTAGAGCTCCCCCACTGCGACTTGAGACCATTACTCCTACTTCTGTCACCTTCGCCACAGAGAACAGCCCAGCTCCATCCTCCCTGGGACCCCCTGCAGGTAGTTAAAGGCTGCTGTCAAATCCTCCCTCAGTCAAGTCTTCTGCAGGCTAACCAAGCCCATATCCCTCAGCCTCCCCTCACAAGCCATGTGCTCCAGCCCTCTGATTAATTTTGTTGCCCTCCAGTGGACTCTGTCTGATTTGTCCACATCCTTTCTGAGGTGGTGGGCCCCAAGCAGATCCAAGTGGCAGAGCCGGCCCAGGGAGATCACTCAGATGGGGAGGGAGGGATTATATACAAACACATCTTAAGATCTCAGCATCTTCTTCTCTGCTCACAATAGAGACCTTTAGAGCTCGCCTGACAGATCTCTCCCTCCTGCGAATTTCTGTGGTTCTGAAAAGTACCTGAAACCCAGCAGCTAAGACAGTCATTGATGGGGCCAGCAGCGGCGAGGGGCACAGGATGGGGCTTGCAACACAGGCCAAGCTTCTAACGCCCAGTCGTTTGCCTCTGTTTCCCCATGTGCAAAATGGTGGCATGATTGTACTCAAATCCCATTCCTTCCTGCAGTTCATGGTTCCTCCACTCTGCGTGGCTATGGGGAACTTAGCTGCCCCCGCAGGGACAGATCTCAGAACCCCCTTCTGCAAAAAGCAACCGGACTCCAGGACTGTGGCCAGCATGATAGAAATCAAAGTAAATGGTGGCTTGAGCTGAAGGAGGAGTGCCGTTAGCAGTGCTGGGCCTATGACACACAGTGGAGCTGCTCCAGTTCCACCCAGTAGAGGGTGGCAGTATCACATGCCTGCCTATTGCACACGGGGCGTTATCGGTGCCGGTAGCGTACTTGGTGTTTCCACCCACTGTTCTGTACCCAGACGACTATGCTGAGGAGTCAAATCTCCCTGGATCCCCACAGCCCAGCCTCCCTAACATTGGTATCATGGCAGCATCTAGAGGATCCAAAGCGAGGTGGGATTCCCTGGTAGTGGGCATCATATTCCCCCATGGGGGGGCCCATCCCTGCTCCAAAGAGAAGGCTGAGCCCAAGCCTGGCAGTTAAGGGATGTGGCCAAGGTCGTGCAGCCAGAAGTCAATCCCGGATCCCTCCGGCAATGCCAGTGGGACCATCCTGCCATGAGGGCAGCACCTGTCATGGCCAGGCAGCCTTCAGGGAGGTGGGTGAGGGTGGATGGGAGTCTCCCCAGCTGAAGGGTGTGATGGAGACGAATCTACCCAAGGAGACCACCTCCTGGCACCCAGGGCGAGTCATGGCTGGTGCTCTAGGAAGGAAGCCACCTTTCTCCAGGGCTCTGCTCCACTCCAGGAGGAGCTCGGTGCCCTTCTCAGTGTATGGAGAGTCCTGCACACCATGTAACAGGGATGGCCTCGATCCTCTAACTCATCAATTCCTAACCACTTCCTATGGGGCGTTTTAAAATGGCCCACACTCCGCTCTCGCTGGTTTGGAGCTAGGCTGCAGCTGCTGGGTCTTGGCACACAGCGGGGAGCCGGGCGGCAGATGCGGGTCTCCTGCCTGGTCCTGGCTGGAGCTGGGCTGCGGTTGCCAGCCTCTTGCCTGATGCCCGCTCCCAGTTTCCTGCAGGCACCTGCTTGCCTGTTCCCAGCCCTCGTGCTTCCTGCTGTAATAGTCACTGAAAAGAAACAAACTGATTTTAACAGTTCAATTTCTTTTAAAAGTTAAAATTTTAAAACATTTTTTAAAAAATCTGCCTATGTTTGGTTTGTAAAAGATTTGAAATTTTAAATTTGCTTTGAATCTAAATAAATGTTTCCTTTAAATATGTAGAGACCTATACGCTATAAAGGTGTACAGTATGCTATACACATATATTAACTTTTTTTATGCATGGGTAGGTTGGTGACCCTTCCAGGTTATAAAAATATTTGTGGCCCTCAAGCCAAAGAGATTGGGAACCCCTGCTTTGGACTTTGTTAGGCAAAATAATCAAATACTCTGAGCAAGAACAGCTCATGCAGGTTCTGTGGGGATCCAGGGGCCACAGCACAGCAGTGAGCTGGGCTAAAACTAGAGGCTAAGCTCAGGAATTAGCCTGGAGCAAACACACAATGTCATAGGAATCACTCCAGCTTCACTCTGCTACGGTTGGGAGCAGCTCCTGGCCCGGAAATGCTCCCAGGGCGGAGAAGGTAAATGAATCCCTCAGAGGAGAGGTGGGGGAGCATCCAGCTCGTGTGGGTGGTTGTAGATCCATGGGGTGGGCTGTGGTCTGCACTCGTAGGTGGTTTTGCCCGTGTGTGAGCATTTCAGGGAGTGGATGTGCATTTGTGGGTCTCAACACAGGTACATGGTGGAGCGTCCCTGAGTTGGGGGTCTGTGTGTCTCTCGCTGGGTCCGTGTGTATTGATGTCCTGCTCCTGTGATGGTGGGTGGGCTGGAGGCTAGGAGTGTACGAGTATTGGTAAGCTGTGCACGTGTGCGTACACGCAGTGCCGATTGCCTGGCCCTCACCCTGTGCGCTGCTCCCTTCCCGTGCCAGACATGCTCAATGCGCCTTGCTGAGCTATTTCAGAGTCTGCCAGACCCACATGGGCCCGTTCAACCGGCATTCAAACCACCTGCCATCCGCCTGGGATGGAAGAGTTATCGAAATATACAACTGCCCGTCATCTCTCGCTCTCCAGCCGTCTTCATCCAGCCTCTCCCTGCTCCAATCCATCCATCTTCACATGGTCCCATCTCTTGCCCTCCAGCCATCCACATCGCTTTTCTGTCCCCAGAGCTACCGCACCTAGTGACAATCTCTGTACTCACACCCTGCTGCAAGCTCTCTGGGGCAGGGGCTGGCTTTTTTGTTCTGTGTTTGTACAGCACCTAGCACCATGGGGGCCTGATCTGCAAAGGGACATGACAACAATGCAAATAATAAATAAGTCATTATCTACCCATCCATCCATTTCTCTATGCTTCTCCCACCCCCGCTCTTTTTCAAGCTATAACCGAAATGTCACTGCAGAGCCTGGAGCAGAGGACGGCTGCGACGCTGAGTGCGTCGTTTCCCTCCTCCCTCCCCGCCTGGGACTGGGCGGTTACATCCCGAAGCCCCTTGTCAAGCTCAGCCATTAAGTTGTCACAGGCATTTAAAGGGCTGATTGAAGGGTTTGTCCTAGAGGAGAGGAGCAGCTGTAGCCACAAAGCGCCGTCTGTCACTCTGGGGACAAAGCGGCCGATGGGAGCTGACGGGAACCTAATAATGTTTAAAGACAACACTGTATTTTATTTCCATTCACTGGCAGTGCCCTAATGGAAGGAAAATTGACACTCATTTAGTCAAGGACAGGAATCAAAGCCATTTGACAAAGCCCACTTTGCAGCATGGGAGGCAGGTTTGGGAAGGCAGCACTCATGCCAGGAATGTGTCTTGTCAGGTGGAAAGCATGACACCCCAACATATGACATTTCTCAGCTTCATATTTCTGGACCTAGATGCCATGGTGATGGGCTCCAGCACAGACGAGGCTGGGACTAAAGCCTGGGTTGGATTTTCAGTTCTTTGCAGGTGGTTTCAAAGTCCTGAGCAGAAATCAAGACAGGAGGTGGTTATCTTCTCACCCTCCCGTCACTGTGGCTTCTCTCCTGTGGACCCACTTTAGAGTGCCAGGTTGGCGTGTGCTTGTCTGGGAGAGAAATTTAGAGGGGGAAGAAGGCAAGGGGATGAGGATAGCACGGGGTTCTGAGCACTGCGAGGTAGGCGGTCTTGTGGTTGAAGATGTTCGCCAGGCTCTCGCGAATCTCAAACTCTGAAGGCAGGGAGGCTCCAGCAGCAAAGGGAGAACAAGTCTCTCGGGTGGCTGAGGCATGGGATGTGAATAGCAGACGGAGACGGCCAGCTGGGCTCTGCACTCAACGGCCCATTGGTGCAAAGAGTGAGGGCCCCACCTCCGGAGTCCACAGGCCGTCTCATTCGGATCCAACAAACCCACTTCAGGGCGGGGAAGAATTTACTGCGAGTCAGTGCATGGCAGGAACCAAGCTAGGAGGCCAGGATGTGCGGAGCAGCACCACCAAGGCACACGCCAACTGGAGCCAGCAAAGCCTTTTGGCCATCCCAGCAGGCAGGGTGGGGGGTGTCCAGCGTGGTCTGTACAGCAGCCTGGCCATGGAGAAAGGACATGGCAGGTTTTCAGCAGAGAGAGGGCTGGGGCTGGGTGAGGCCAGGAGAGAAAAACCAGATGGGGGGTCTGGGGGGCGCCTGGCGCTGTATGACAGACAGGCTGAAGAGGGGCCAAAGTTATTCTTACAGGAGCAGTGTGTGGAAAGCCCCATCCGGTGCCAGCCCAGAGAATCAGGGAGTCCTGCCTGGCTCTGCTCTCCCTTAAATGCCCCCAGACTTGGTCGCTGCCCCCTTCCAGAAAATGAGGTGAGGAGAGGCTCACGTGTCTGTCTGCGGTCAAACCCTGCCATGCCTGCGAACCTCAGGGACCAGCCCTGCAAGAGGCCAAGGTCTCACCAAGACAGAGGCACTACATCCACCAAGCACCCCAATGGGCCCATCAGGCAAGCACCCAAGCTTTTGCCTCCAGGGCCCCAGTTCAAACCCAGCACCTGGAGCCAGGCAGAACAGGAATTCATCCTCTGGGTCACCAACCAGCCGCTGGAGCTTTGTGGTTGGCAGTGGGTGCAGCGCCTGCAGGGAGCCCTAACGTGCACTCGGTGGAGTGGGCTGGATCCCAGCAGGACCCCATGGCCTCCAAAGCTGAGGAGCTATTTAGCTCCTGGTGTTGGTTGCACTTGCTGCAGCTGCAGGACCTGCTGTGAAGCTGAAGCCCCTCATCCATTTTATGGGTAGGGAAACTGAGGCACAGAGTGGGGATGTGATTTGCCCAAGAGCTGGGAACAGAAGCCAGATCTCCTGAGTCACAGCCCAGCATGCTGGCCACCAGGCAACGCTGCCCCTCCTAACACAGCCTGCCCCTCGAATCGTGTTACACATCCAACAGTGATCCGTTTGTGGCCCCATGGCCCTGATCCAGTGCAGCACGGATCCACGTGCTCAAGCCTATGGAAGCCAAGCCCCTGTGCAATGCCGAGTCTCTCCAGAATCCGTGCCTGGCGGTGGAGATTCCCACAGACTCCACCATTGTCCTCAAAACAGGCCTTAAATGGGACGCCACGGCGGCCTCTTCCCTGGGCTGGGGCCCTGTCCAGGGGAACTTCTGTCCGTGCTGGTGTCCGGAGACCTGGCCTCTTCTTTCCCCCAGCCCCACCACATGGGCTCACAGCCAGTTCTTCGCTGCTGCTGGGCTAAGCCCCTTCCCCTCTTTACGTGGAGTCCTGAGCAAGCCCAGCAGTGGCTGATGCCTATGCCCATTTGCTGGCTGCATGTGAAACGAGTTTGCAGGGTCTCAGCCTGGTCCCTATCCACACATCACAGAAACCACCAATACAATAGGCACAGCCAGCCCTGGAAAGATGGATTAAGCATCAAGCCCAAACTCTTCCCCTATTGAGCAGCACAGAGGCAGCTAAATGAAGCCAGCACTCAGGTTTCCCGGGCAGCCTGTCCAGCCCACTGGGGATTCACCTGTGCCAGCAGCGTGCAAGGGGCTGGTGGTGGCTATTATCCTCATTTTGTCTGGATGAAAACAAACACGTCCTGTGGGTCATCAGCTCTCGTCTGAGAGCTGGCCTGCACGGTGCTCATTGTGCAGCCTGATGGATTAAATGCCGCCTGTCACTCTCCCCACAACGTGGTGATTGCCACCTGCTACGCCAAGTAATTAAGATGCACTAAGCTATGGCAGCTCAATAGTGAATCACCACAGCCTGTCCTGCCCCCCACTGCCATCTCCTTCCCATCCCGTGTTGGCTGCCACACTGAGAAGAGAAGGGAGGAGGACAGAAGAGACCCGGGAGGTGCCATTTTAAAGGCCAGGGAAATGCCAAGACAGAACCGGCTCCTGTCTCCATCCGCTGGCTGTATGGTCCATGTGGGGCTGAGGGGGGGAGGCGGGCCGCAGGAGGGATTGGTTATCCGTAAAACAAACACCACAGTGAAATGCGCATCAGCCCAGCAGCAGGTACCCGCAGGAGAGCCAGCGAAGGTTTAACCCTGATGTGGCTTCATGAATTCCACGGCCAGAAGGGCCACCGTGGCTGACCGCCCACGTAACAGGCCTGAGAACGGCCCCACTACTGCAAGAAAAACCCGATTGTGATAGAAAATTGCCAGTGACACAGAATCCATCATGACCATGGGTAAGTCATTCCAATGTTAACTACTCTCCCTGTTAAAAATGTGTGTCCTCTTCCCAGTCTGAATTAGTCCACTTTCAACTCCCGGCTGTTGGAAGCCCAATGCAATTTGAGCAGCACATCTCTTTTGGGGCCTCGCACAGCTTACATTGCTTACTTGACTATTCTGGCCTCAGCAGCTGACATCTTCCGGCTGGAAGAGACACAGAGCAAAACTGATCAGCCTTGCAGATGCACCAGATTTGCATGCCATGGCATATAAGATGGCAAATATATACCATGTTTGCTTGAAGCTGTGCATGAACGAAGGTGATGGGAATAACAAGTTATCCTTGAACATCTGGGGGAACAATTTTTCCACTGCCAAGGAGTATATTTTGTTTATTGCCCACTTATTACCAGATGTGGTTTTGACAACCCCGATTATTGTGGTGAGAATGGAAAGGAGTTACGGGGAACACCTGATGTAGGTGACAGACTATATAACAAACTAACTAACAGATAATGAGGTGGAAGTTGTGTCTAGAAAGGTATAAAAAGTCACCCCTTAGACAAAAGGACGTGCTCCATCAATGCCTGATTCACAGGAGGTGTTGTGAGTCAGACCAAAGGATCCATGAATCCCTGATGGGGCCTCTGAAAAAAGCCACTCCGGCATACTTCCTTCTGAGTGACTGCTTAGCTCTCCAAGCCTAGTGAGTACGATAGACCATCATTAATTTCAATTTAATTTAATTTAATTTAAATGCCCCCACACTTTACACATTGGACAAACAGGACAGTCTCTGCGCAAAAGAATAAATGGACACAAATCTGACATCAGAAATCACAACTTTCAAAAACCAACCGGGGAACACTTCAGTCTCCCTGCTCACTCCACTGTGATTTGTTGATAACTGTGCTCAAGCAAATGGATAACCCACCAAAACTTCAAAGCGAAATTGCAGAATTGGAATTGATATGTAACTTTAATTGTGTGAAAGCAGGATTAAATGGGGACTATGGGTTCTTTTCCCATTACAACAGGTGATTTGACCTCATCTTCTTCTGTGTGCTGTTTCCCGGTGTTTGAATCTTAATAACGGCTCTGATTGGCTGTTACAGTGTGACCTGATCCCATGACTTACACTTCTCTTCCTTTATTTCCTCCCATTCTGTAAATTCTCCCATCTTTGAAGTGTCTCACAAAGTGGGATTTTCTCCCAAAAAAGCTCATGCCATAAATACATTTGTTAGTCTTTAAAAGTGCCACCAGGCTCCTTGTTTGTTCTGCTGGAATAAACTAACATGGCTGCCCCTTTGGAACTTGTCATTAATTTTAGACTTTGTATGTAACTACTGTATCTATAGAAAACCTTGTGCATGAAAGCTTATTGATCTGTAAATCGGATGCACCGTGTCTCATTGGTGTTCCCACTGCTTGCTAATTGTCCAGTATCAACACCAGTCACTAGTGTGTGCTACATCTGTCTCTGCTGGATTGAAAAGTGCATTCTTAAATATTTATTCCCTGCGTAGCTTCTTATATACTCTAAGTTGCCCTGTAAGCTTCTCTCTGTAAGGCTAAAAATAGATGGAGCTCTTTGAATCTATTGCCATCAGGCAGATTTTCTAACCCTTTCATCATTCTCGTGGCTTTTCTCTGATCCCTCTGCAATTTATCAACATCCTACTTGAATGGTGGGCATCAGACCTGGGCATGGGCTTGCTGCAGGAGTTGCAGCAGGGCCAAATCCAGAGGTAAAAAGAGAAGTAAAAACTGCCTCTGCTCTGACTGGAGATTCCCCAGATTAAACAGCCCAGGATCTCAGTGCTTTTAGCCCAGGGACACAGCTGGAGCAGCAGTTTCAAAAGGCCACGACCAGAATGGGTCCCATGCAGACATGCGAGAAACGCCCCAAATAGCGTCGATACCAGCCCCCGGCAGAGGACTCTCTGGTAGCAGGCTAGAACATGGGACAGACAGGATGGTAGCTCCAGCACTTCGGGCAGACCCTTGCAAGCTGCCCGCCAGTAACGCGGCTGGGCACCCTAGTACACACAAGCAACCCTACGACAACACAGTGACACTCACTCACAAGGGACCCTACAATGACCTGCTGGCAACCATCCAATGACAAATGATTTCGGTTGCACGATGCTCCACACAAGAGCCAAGTCAGTAAATCCCCAGTGTTTAGGAGTCACTGTCCAGCCACAGGCCAGAACTCAGGACCGTTTCCACCTAGCCCCTCTGCTTCTTCAGTAGTGAGGCCTGGAAAATGCTCCCTGGGTCCTACTCAGCTACTAGCCCAAGGCATGTTGGTTATTGAGAAATCCTATCACTCACAGAGAAGGGTCCCAGTCAAAAGCCAGATTCTGGTGCCCCTGAACTACAGAGCTGTTTAGAGCAGATCCGGCCTTGCTCCAGCCTCGTGCCCCACTTCCCTCTTCCATGCCCATGTCTGTGCCCACCCATCACCACCCCAGTCCGCAGCTGATGGACGATGACCCAGGTCGGTTCCTTCAGCTCTTGTCACATCTCACGTGCCCCTCCAGGACACCGCTGCTCTTGCTGAGTGAATAAAGTGCTGGCACACCGGTGCCATGGGGATAAGAAGACATTGGTCCTAATTCCAGATCTGTTAAGCCTGGAGCATCTCAGGAAGTCTGACCTCTTGGCCTTCGAGGGAGACAGACGTCTCAGCCTATGCCCAGGCAGATGCAACGGGGCTCGGAGTGCTGAATGCTGCACCGCCCGCAGCCTCTTGCTGAGGCTCAAGTGGCGTTTGCTCTCCAGTTTAGGGCTGGCTTTGGCTTGCTCCCTGCTCGCTCTGGACACTTGCCCTGGGTATTAGGCTGGGAGTGAGAGTGCGACGGACAGAAGCCAGTGTGCTGTTGGTGCAAGGAGACAGGGCAGGAGGGGAAGCTTCCCCCAGGAGCTCACAATCTCTGGGGCAAGAGATGGAGGGTGGCTGAAGGGAGGAGGCTGGGGGTAACTGCTGTGTTTGCAGGCAGAGGTTCAGTCCTCCAACTGCTAAATTACTCTTAACGGACACAGGTTAATTACCCCCCCCCCGCTGCTGCTGCTTAGCCAATCAGCTGATTGTGTGACTCCCACCGTACCCCTTTAGCCAGCCCCATCACCCCTTTCCCTCCTGTCCAGCCCTTTCCCCCTTCCCCTTCTCTTCCCCCCATTATCCATCTCCCCTCTCCTGCCACCGCCACATCCTCCCGCTTGCTTCCCCTCCAATTCACCTTGTTTGAACCACTCTCGGCACGGGGCATTATAGATCATACCTACAGATTGCAGGGTGCAGAGGGAAAGCTCCAGACAGAGAAGTTGACTTCTGAAATGGCCCATGAGGACTCCCTCCCCTTAGTGTCCCGCCACCACCACCACCCGGCACCAACTCCCTGCAGTGCTTTCCATAGCTGCTCGGTGACAGCGATATCGCCTTTTCTGCTTCCCTCAGACATCACCGGAGGTCTCCAAAGAGCCCAGAGTGCTCTGCAGACTTTGCTAGGCAGAATCATAACAGCTGCCACTGAAATGCAGCCCCCTCTGGGGTGGAAGGCAGCGGCCGTTTCACAGCGCACAGAGTCAGAGAAGTTCCACGCAGCATTTTCCAGAGCGGGATCTCAAAGCATGGAAGAAAAGCTAGCACCTCGGATGGTCAGGAGGTATCAAAAATAGGGGGCTGCCCAGCTCATACCCAGACAAACTTACCAGTCCACCACAAACCCCACCAAAAGGGCCAGAAAAAGGATAGGTGTGAAGAACAGACTGTCTGGAGCCATCTGCAAAGGGAACGGATATATCAGTAACGTGTCCTTCCTACACACAGGCCTGGCAGCCTATAGCAAAGGTGTCCCCTAAAGAATCACGGGTGAAGAGCCTAAGTTTAGGCGGGGAAGGAGGACCCTTATTACTCAGAGTATTAAAAGCATAAACACTGTTACTTGCCTGGGTGTGTTCACCAACTCTTCTTCCTCTGAACTTTTCTTGTTTGCTGGGATCTTTTTTGTTTTAAGACACTTAAGTATTAGCAGTTGTCTTAGTCTGACTCAGCTTTCTAGCTCCAGCTCTATCTGCACTCACTGAGGGACCAGACCTCTCTCCACTGAGTCAGCAGGAGAGGGGGCAAGTATATTTATCCAAGCCTACAATAGAAAAGATAGCATAGATATCTTACCTAAGACTGCCATTCAAATCATTGTCCATTGTGTTAGCCATTTCATTTGAGTTATCATTTGTCTTTAATTACTTATCTGTCTATCCCTTTGCATTAACTTAATAAAATCAGTAAAAATATATATAACTGGTCACTGACATTGTTACAGGAGACAGAGCTGCCCACGCATTTGAACGCCATAGAGGGATGGTGACACTGGACACTGAGTTATGGTATATCTATATGTGACTTTTATTAGTTCTTTGGGCAAAACAGCAGTTCAGGCAACCAAAAGCAGAACACAACAAACAACAGTGCACACCCCATAAAACAACAAACACCACCAGATACGTCCACACACGCATTCAATCCCCAATCAGACTTACTCAGACTAACTAAGGGTGCCCAGCCCAAAGTCAGTGCAGGTGTGGAGGGAGGCCAGATGGGGTGAAGAAGATGCGTTGTGCAACAACCCTGGCTGCAGCTGATGGCGGCTTCTTCTTCCCCTTTAAGATTCGGTTCCTTTTATTGATGGGCTCCGCATGCAGTGTCTCTTTGGTGCCTTCGCTGATGTGCCTTTGGGACACATTATCAGGTCCTGCAGATTGTCCTTCTCTCACCCATATTAGGCCATTCACTCCCAGCCTTTGACCCCCGCCCTGCTCTTCCGCCTGTTGACAATGTCTCCTTGGCTTGTCCGTTTTTCTCTCACCAATGCATGCATTCATCCACTGTTTAGCAATTTAACATTTTTAAAGAAACAGTGATTGAACAACTGATTACCATTTTAGAAAAACAGTTCCTAAGAAATTAAACAAACCTTTCTAAAGGAGTGAAGACACAACATATTCTAAGGAGTTTGTGAAGAAAACATCTCCCAAGAGACTTATAAAATTTAACACAGCAAATATTTCCTAAGAAATTATCACGACAACCATATGAAACACTTTTGCCATTTGGGGCCCTATGGCCTTAACATAAGTTGGTCTCCTGGTGATATTCAGCTTGGGCCCCATTTGCCCAGAACAATGTGAATATCACGCACCCTGGGGGTCCTTGTGAAAACCTCTGAAGCCTCAATCAGTGACTCAAACCTCACTGACTCCCAACCAAATCCACTGGGGAGCCTTCAACCCCATCCAAATTACTAACCAACCAGATATCAAGCAACACCTCTGTCTAAAAAATCTGTTATCATCTCAAAAAAGATCAGGTTGGTCTGACGTGATCTAACTTTTGTAAAGACATGTTGCATTTTATCCCAATTACCATCAGAGCCGTCCTTAAGGGGGGCTGAAAGGGGCAACCGCCCTAGGCCTCGTGCTTTGGGGAGCCTCACGCTTTTGGGGGTCCCACACAACTGGCGGGAGTAAGGGAGCAGGGACCTTCTTCAAGCTGAGGAGCTAGCCTGCCCAGGGAGCAGCTCCGGCTGGTCGGGGAAGGAGGAAGGGAATTGGGACAGGCAGCGTTTGGTTACAGGAACTCTTGACTTAAGTACCCACCTTCCCACAACTGCTCCCTGAGGGGAAGAGAAAGGGCCAGTGTTGAGATAAAACTTATGGAGCCAGCCTCAGTCAAGCAAACGGGGACAAAGTCAAGAGAATGTCACATCCCCAACCTTTGCAAAACAGGACCTTCTCTTTGAATTTACATCAGCATCTCTAGAAAGCGTTTGAGATATTAAGGAACTTTTTTCCTTCTACACTTAACAAGAGTTTTCAGTCTTCAGGGATATCTTTTTGAGCAAACTTCTTTGTGCAGATAATGATCTATTATACCTGAGAGAGAAGACCCCAGGCTAGCGCTAAGATGGAAATACTGGGTTTTTAGGGTTAATGGCCATCAATCAACACATTAAAGACGTTTTTTGTCCTTCCTTCTGCACTGTAAGTATGCCCCATTGTCACTGATTGCAGTCAGACCACCAGTGCCAAAGCATGGCAAGGAGGAAAGCAGCTGTGGCCCTGTGGGTCTAGTTTAGTTAAACAAACAAGGAATCCCTGATGTAAAAGAAACAAGGAGTCTTGTGGCACTTTTACAAGCTAACAAATAAATAATTTTTTAAAATCTTTAAAAGTGCCACAAGACTTCTTGTTTGTTTTACATCAGGGTATCTGAGAGGAGGCCAAAGGTCCCTTGTTTCTTCTTCTCATCCTCAAATAGTACCTGAGTTTCATTACTTAGATCACCTGCAAAACAATGAGGAATGTATGAATACATATCTTAAAATAAGATGGAAAAGGAGAGAGTCAGGCAGCATAAAGGAAATAACATACATTAGACAATTGGAATCCAGTGCTTTAAGGTGAGAGAAGACCTGAATTTATTTCTTGATATCATCCAAAAATAGCATCTCTCTCGCTGAATTTTCAATTTAACAAAAACTTGATCTAAGAAATTATTAAACTTGTAAAATTGTGTGCCCATCTTGAACAGAAAACCAGACCCACAAAGAAGAGTACCTCCAGATGCTCCTGTCCACTTGGCTGTGAGGTTGATGAAATATCACCATGACACATTCAGTATTGCCTACCCCAAACATCAAAAATAGTCACAAGTCTGGCTTAAATATATTATTAAAACTCACTTAAAAATAAAGAGATGTTTAAAGAAATAATAAATGAGGGGAAGCTATTTTCTTTGACTTCTGGGTTTTGAGCCTTTAGGATAAAGTCAGGTCATGTTTATCTGCTTCTCTCTGCAACTTTTTAGCCTGAGGACTAGACATTTATGATTTTATTAAAAAAATTATGACACTGCCCAGTGTTCCCTCTAAGCTGATGATGCAGCTGAACAAGTTATGGGTGCACAAGTTATTGGGGAGCCAGCGGGCAGCAGGGAAGAAGCCCGTTGGGGCCTGGAGAACCAGCAGGGAAATTGCTCAGCTGCATCATCAGCTTCGAGCAGTGGTTCCCAACCTTTTTCAGGCTGGGGACCCCTTCATAACAAAAAAAAAAATCTTTGCAGACCCCCTCGGCTGATTATGTAATCTGGTCTGCACAGATAGACTTTGGCCCGCACCAGTGGGACAGCTGGTGAGCAGCGCTGCCACCACCATTGCCCGAACCCCCGGGGAGCTGAGCCACGGCAGCTGTGGTCCCCTGCCCTTGCCCCTGCTGGGGAGCTGCTGTGGCTCCATCCCCTGCCAGGAGACAGCCACAGACGGGGAAAGGCAGCCCTGGCAGGGAGCATCAGGGCTGCAGCTGGATTCTGGCCCTGGGTAGGGAGAGGCTCTGCAGACCCCCTGCAAAGTGTCCATGGACCTCTGGGGGGATCAATCAATCAATCAATCAAATCATAGGGCTGGAAGGGACCTCGTGAGATCATCAAGTCCAACCCCCTGGGTCACAGGTTGGGAACCACTGGCTTAGAAGGAACATTGCCTGCAAAGTTTAAAATGGGGGGGCCCCGCACAAACTGATTTGCCCTGGGCCCCACTCCCCCCTAGGGATGGCCTTGATTACCATTAACCTCCATATCCTTAAGTATTTTCTCTTTTAACGTTTTTTTCAGCATTGTCGTCTTGGGTCCAGAACAAGTGAGCTGATGAGAGCCGAGCCAGGGAGGTGGAGGGCTCTGCAGGATGCTGCCAGCCCCAGCAATAGGTAATTTGACTTCAGGCTTCCCATGGTTTGAACCTAACAACTGCTCTGATTTGCTGTTACTGTATGACCTGATCCTATGTTTTACACCCTCTTGCATTTATTTTCATTCCATTCTGTAAGTTCACCCATCTTCAAAGCATCTGATGAAGTGGGATTTTCTCCCATGAAAGCTCATGTGAAAAATAAATCTGTTAGTCTTAAAGTGCCACACGACTCCTTGTTTGTTTGTTTTTGCTGGACTAGACTAACATGGCTATCCCTTTGGGAAAAAAAACAAGGAGTCGTGTGGCACTTTAAGACTAACAGATTTATTTTTTGCATGAGCTTTTGTGGGAGAAGATCCCACTTTGGAAATTGGGTTTGGAATAACCAGAGAATCGTGGCCCCGTCACTAAGAAGTACCGACTAGGTGATTTTCAAACTCGGGGTTGGGAACCAATACTGGGTCGCGGATCCTCAGGTTTTGGGTTGCGGTGTCCCCTGCTGCCACCACCAAAAGACTGGAATGCATTGCGCAAAGATGTAATTGTCAGGTCATGGGCATAAATGATCTTTTTCAATGAGGGCCCAAGGAAAAAAGTTTGAAAACCACTGGACTAGGGAACACGTGGAAAGGAATTGGAGTTCACGACTACAGGCTGGGATAAGGGCCCCGGCTTTCCTGAGACTACTCCATCCTCTCCCGTGATCCCATAAACCCGGGTGAGTGGCAGCAGGAGGCCGAGCAGTGACAGGGATTTTCTACTAAACCCAAAGGAAGCTCAGCCTTGCAGTCGTGGCCTGTATTTCCTCTGCGAGCTGCATCCCAGCCTGGCAAGACTCTGATTTCCTGATCTCTGGCATCCTCTAGTGGAGGCCCAGCCAAAGGGCCTGGGATTCCCAGGAAAAGGTAAAATAAACAGAGCTCTCTGCGCAAGCTTGTGGATGGGACACCAACTTGCCCCTTTCCGGGCACAAGCACTGCTATGGTCCTGGAGGAGTAAGGGTCACCTCTTCTCAACCCTGTCCAGATCCTGCAGGCACGGGTGTATTATCCCTGCCACAGACAACATCCAGCCCCCCATGTAGTTCCTTCTTCCTCACAGGGTCCCTCTTTGCCCACCTCTCAGTCTTCTCTCACCCCCATTCCTCTCTCCTCCTGACTTTCTCTGCCACCCATTGCCTTTCCACTGCACCCCATGTTCCTCTTCCTGCCGGGTGTCCAGGGGCAAGTCACCACACTCTGCCTCAGTTTCCCCCATTGAGGACAAGGATCCCAACTGCGTTGAGATCTACTGATGAAAAGTGCTAAGTAAGAGCTGGGGCTTATCATCTGGGAGAGAAATCAATGTCTGCCTCCGTGTTCACACTGCACCCAGCCCAACAGGGCTGACACCACAATATCAATATGAAATAACCAATGAGGCCACTGCCTGAGAGCTGGGCCTGTTTGGGGGCCACATCAAAGCATGAGCCCACCCACCGACCTCAGCCTCCTTCCTACCCTCCTGGGTTCAGTGTTAACCCTGCTGCCCACTCACAGACTCCAACGTGCACGAGCACTGGGAGATAAACCTTCCTGGAGATGGGATGCAGAACAAGCCAGCAGAGAATCTTGGCCTGGCTTTGAGACACGTGCCGTGGCAGGTACAGCAACAGAAGTCACCATTTGGGCTCAGGAAGACTTGGTGAAGTTATGCCATGCAATCTTGCATTCTGCTCTTTGATCCATGAGTGGCTCAGCCTGTGTCTCGCAGCCTCACTCTGTGCCTCAGTTTCCCCATCTGCAAAAAGCAGTTTCCTATCTCTTTCCAATTTCATACAGGTGTGGTGCAGGTTAATTCATAGAGTCCAAGAGAAGGGACCATTGCAATGCTCTAATCTGATCTCCTGCATAACACAGGCCAGAGACCTGCCCCACAATCCTCTTTCTTTGAGCTCGTGCAGATCTTTTAGACAAAATACCCAATCTTGATTGCAAAATGCATGTTTGTGCAGCGTAAGGAGATCTGTGGATAAGAGGTGCTCGGAAAGTATAGTTAATAAACAGAGGTCTCATACACTGACTTCACAGAACTTGAGGTTTCTAAATATAATTGCAATGCAAAAAAATCAACATTTTAAAGCATTTTTTTTCATTTTTTATTCATTTATATTTCCACAGCTGCTCAAAATTACAGCAGGAAGCTATGATCACTGGGGGGAGCAAAGACCCCCTAGTCCGTGCCCTGGCAACATTCTCACCCCAGTGCCTTCCCATCCCTAAAACGAATGCTTAGGTAGAAGGGAAGGGAGCATCTGACCCTGCTCTCAACGCACACCTAAATAGCATCCTGGCTTGAGTTTCACATCACGCTCCTCATCAGCACCTGGCCTGGGCCGGGAACCTAATGCCAAAATTCAGTGATGGGTCCTGGTCACCGGCCCCCTGAGGCACGTTGCCATAGGGTAAGAAAAATATCAGCACTACATGTTTAATTTATACGCATCGAGGTGGGACTCAAAGCTTACAAGCACCGTTTTTCTTGACCCACCTGTCACTTTCAATGAGCACAGATGGAAATAACTTGGCTTCAGTTTGTCTTTGCGTGACAAAACTGACATTTACCGACAAAAAGCAAACCCTTCCAGGCCAAGGTGTCCAGCACTTTCCACCAGCAGGTATCAAAGCACTTTCCAAGGGCGGCCGCTGTCCTTATCTTCGTTGCACTAATGGGAAAACTGAGTCATAGGGAGGGGAGGTGACTTGGCCGAGACCACATTCAATGGCTTGCCCCTATACAGCGCGGGTGAGCTGGAGCCCGGGCTCTGTAGAAACAGCTCCCTCATTCTCAGGCATGGTACCGCTCATTTCCATGGCTGCCCCGCTCGCTGTCTGAACAGCACGTTTAATATGAAATGGCTCTAAACTTTCAGGAGTGCCAACCGAAAGTGGCCAGTCCCCTACCAGTCCTCTGCCTGCAATCTCTGCTCACCAGCTGGACTGAGGTGCCCCTGTGCCCACGAAGAGGAGCCTGCGTGCCACGGTAATAAAACAATAACCATCCACTGGGGAGACTTCCTCATCTCACGGCTGCCCCTTTGGAAATTCTTCATCCCAGCCTTGCTTCCGGATACAGGCCTGTTGTTTGCTGGAAACAGAGACTGGCCTTCAACTGAATGAAAGTATCACCCTGCTCGTGGTGCTGGGAGTAAGGACGTGGGCAGCTGTCCGGGCTGGGCTACCAGCCTTTGGCCCTAGACAGACGGGTCCCGGCGTAGATTTGCCAGTCCTGAGGGCAGGAAGGGCCAGGCTGATCACCTTGTCTGCCCCCCTATAGGGCCAGGCCCATGGTAATTCCTATTGCTGTGCTTTAGGAAACCAGCCAGTCTCAGCAATGTGGGGGGCTAGGGGGCCAGGTCCCTGGGCACTGGCCTAGCGGGGCGGGCAACAGCCAGGCCCTTCACCATGCACAGGGGAGGAGCAGAGGGATGGAGTCCAGGGCAGGCAGGGAGCTGAAGGTGACCAGGAACAGCCGCCCCCCCCCCCACTATCCCCTGGCCAGGGTGGGGAGACTGAGGCCTCCCCACCCATGAGGGGTTCCACCACTGCCGTGAGCCCTGGAAAGTCCTGGGGGTGCAGGAGGAGGAAAGCAACGAGTCCTGCCCCCCCACCCCTGCAGGTACAGAGCAGACCCCTCCCCAGGGCAGCTGGGAGCTGGAGACCACCCGGCCTGTGTTTGGGGTGCAAAAGGCCTTGGGGAGGGTGGGGGGCAGAAGTGCAAGTATTGACCAGAGCACCAGAGATCCACCAGTCCTGACTGAAAAATCGCCCCGCGGGGCGCTGTTCCAATGGGTATTTGCCCGGGCTGCAAAAACCAGAGGCTGCCTTTGCCCCTGAACTTGCCCAGCTTCAGCCTGTGGCTGCTGAATCCGTCAGACCTCCTCGGTGAGACTGAAGAGCCCATAAATTAAAGATCTGCTCCCCAGGAGGTACCTACCGCAGGCACAAGCTCCCCGGCCCCCAAACCTTCTCTTTGGTCGGCTAGAGACGACTCCCCTTGAGTCTCTCGCCGCAGGGCTGGTTCTCCCATGCTCAGTGTCACCCCTGCATCGGCCACTGCACTGATCATTCCCCCTACGCCACGGCTGGGCCCAGAGGGGCCCATGTGCCCCCATGGCCACACAGAGCCCCCTGGGCCCACGTCTGCCCCAGAGACCCAGAGTCCAGGCCAAGAGGAGACTCTCCTTCAGCAGTGTGGGGCACAGGACACACAGGTGAGGGGTGCCAGCCCGTGTCCCCCTGCTGTGGGGCGGGGGAGGAAGATGATGATCGGTGTCCCCTCGAATTGCTGGTAGGCGGCCTGCGCAAAGACATTTCTTGGTGAGCACCAACATTAGCACTAGTGAATGTTTCTGTGCACACTTGATTCCGTGAACCCCCGACGCGCTCCGGCTCTGCGCGGGCGGGGGGAGGATGCTGGGACCAGCTGGTTTTTAGGGGCCCCCAAACCAGACCCCCCCGCGCTCCTGCACCGGCCCCTCCCGCTCCCCGGCCCGGCGGGGCGGGCTCCGCCCGGGGGCGGGGCGGGATCAGCTGACGGGCGGCGGGTTCCGGGCGGGGGGGGCGGCCCCATGGCTGCGATCTTCGGCGGCGTGGAGGGGTGAGTGGGGGCCCCCGGGGGGGGGCACGCTGCGCGTGTGTGTGTGTCCTTCCTTCCCCGTGCCCCGGCGTGCAGCCTCCTCTCCCCGCGTGTGAGTGTGCCATGCCCGGGCACCCCCCCCGGCGTGTGAGTGTGCAATGCCCCCCCACGTGTGAGTGAGCAATGCCCAGGTACCCACCCTGTGTGTGTGCGTGTGTGTGCGTGCAATGCTCTGGCAGCCCCCTGTGTGTGAGTGAGCAATGCCCAGCCACCTGCCCTGCATGTGAGTGAGCAATACCCAGGCACCCCCCCCGTGTGTGTGTGCGTGCAATGCTCTGGCAGCCCCCCCATGTGAGTGTGCAATGCCCAGCCCCCCCCACGTGTGAGTGTGCAATACCCAGCCACCCGCCCCACGTCTGAGTGTGCAATGCCCCCCCACGTGTGAGTGTGCAATGCCCAGGCACCCCCCTGCGTGTGAGCACACAGCTGCCCTGACGCGCCCCCCCACGTGAGTGTGCAGCTGCTCTGACGCCCCCCCTGCATGTGAGCACACGGTGCCCAGGCACCCCCCCGCGTGTGAGCGCACAGCTGCCCTGATGTTCCAGCCCCGCTGGTGAGCACACAGCTGCTCTGACGCCCCCCTGCACGTGAGCACACGGTGCCCAGGCACCCCCCGGGCGTGTGAGCGCGTAGTTGCCCCCAGCCTGCAACGCCTTGACACCCGTCAGTGTCTGAGGCAAGAGCTGGTAGCCAGGGGCCGTGGACGCCCCCAGCTTGTGACACTCTCTCTCCCTCCGGGGGGTCCCCATCTCACTCCCACCCCTGCCCATCAGTGGTCACTTTCAGGCAGGTAGAGGGTTACCCCAGACCTTGCCCCCAGGATTTTGGGGGTCAGTACTCCTGGCACCAGTTGGTAGCTCTGGCCCACACCGTGAGGGTGTGCATCAGCTTCCCAGCCGGCGTACAAGGTGCTGAGTTCAGCCCACGGGGCCGTGGGCTTTTTACAGAGACCCTGGGGATGGGCTGCAGCAGGCAAACGGGCCCTGGGTCTGTAGGGCTGTCGTGGGCGGCTGGCTGGGCGCTGCTTGTGTGCCCGGGACCGCACCAGGCCCAGTGGACGGCAGGGTTCCTGCCTCCGGTGTATTTATAGCCCAACAAGGGTCCTGAGAGAAGGACAGAGCCGTATGAACTGTAGCACACCCTGGCAAAATGGACCTTCAAACGTATCCACCCAAGTGTGAAAATCTACCCTCTTGCCATCGCAGTGGTGGGAAAAGCTAAGGCTGGTATCTGGCTTGACGCGAGGGCTGCACCGTTCTAACCCAACGGCCCAGGCTAGGCTCGAAACACGTTGCTGGAATAGGTACGTGTGCAGAGCCCCTGGCGCAGCGTGTGTCGACAGGAGGTTTTTGATGGCATCGTAACTAATATTCTTCCTTGACTCCATAAGAGATGCCAGCAGGACCCCTCTCTGTCAGCGTGGCTGCGTCTACACGGAGGCCACACGCTCCCTGACCAACACAGCTGTGCTGAAAAATTCTGTAGACCTGCTTAAGGTGTGACTGCAAACAGATTTAGTTAAACCAATGACACCTCTGTGTGGCCAGGCTTATGTTGGATGAAGAGTGGCTTTTTCCAGGTTAGCTCAGAACTGATTCAGTTTAAACAAAACTGATATAAAACTGATGTCAGCTAGATTGAGGTCACTTTACCTTGTTAAGCAAAGAAAACCTACTTGACCTAGATGATTGGCATCAGGCAAGGCTGTGTTTCTGTGCAATTCGTTGCTTTCTTTGATGTGTGTACGTAACTGCTTGGGAAGGGCCAGATGCCGGTGTGATATCAGATTAGAAACTGCACTGATTATGCAAGGTGGAAGTACGGTCAAAAGTTTCTGCACAGTCCAACTTCAGAAGCAGCTAATTTTCTCCAGCTCCATGTTGAGCTTCCTTTCACATTTAGCTCTTTAAGTCCGTCTGAAATGACAAATCTGTTGTTAGGAGACATCGTAATGGCTGATTTCACGGACACTGCTACTAGGCCTGTGGCCTGTTGGCACTGGCTTTCTTGACATATTTAGCTCTGTAATTTAAATGGACATGGATCAGACTAAAAATCTTTTTTATTTTATTTTATAAGTCTGCTTTTGTTACTTCTGCATAGAAAATAACCTGCTTTGGTTTTATCCAAGGCTGCCTCTGAAGTGTCAGTTTTGTTAACTCGAGGGAATTCTAGTTGCTTTCACATCCCTGGCTTGACTGGGGTTGTGCAAGGAAATCCAGGGGAAGATGCTGCTCTCCAGACTTTAAAGGGCACAAACATTTTAAACATCCAGGTTTTGTTAAACTAGTTTTTATCACTGGATCTTCAGGCCTAAATTGACACTTTTTAAGCCAGTGTTTAAAACAAGCCCTTTGGAAGGGGCTGCTTTTAGATTCAAATTTCTAATGTCTCTCTTCCCTCACGTCACCTGAGTGCAAGCTGTCGTTTTATTGCAGGGTCTGCGAGTCATTAAACTGTCCGTGTCACTGGATGCTTCTTAATAGCGTTGTTTCTAAAATGTGCGTGGTTCATGTGCAGATTTCGCTGCTTCTAAAGGTGAACTGCACATCTACTGCTTGGTCTTCCCCCATAAATTGTTTTGTACAAGTTCAAAAACATATTGAGCCAGATTCATGCCTGGGGTGAGCAAGTGCAACCCTATTAAAGTCTTTTTAATGACTGTTATGCTATAATTTCTAAATTGCTGCTAACATGTCCAGTATGTACAACTGAAAAATACAGTCCTTGCCCAAAGGGCCTGAAATCATAGCAGGAAATACAATAACGGAAAATGAAATCCTTCCTTTCCATAGGGCACATTTAGCTCATTGTTGGGAGGCCGAGAGCTCATCAGGTTTCAGAAAGCATTTCTTTGATATTTAGATGGCTCACAGAAAATCCTCAGTTAAATTAGGATTAAAAAACTAGAGGGCTACAAATCAGTGACTAGCTAATGGGTTAGGGAGAAGCTGGCCTTGTGAGCGGGTCATTCTGTACTTGTCTGTTATAAGCACTTTGTCTCTTCCCCTGAAGACACTGGCCAGGAGGATAGGTGACTAAATCAGTGGTTTTCAAACTTTTTTTGTTCAGGACCCAGTTGAAAACAAAATCATTTATTTCTACGACCCAACAATTACATCTTTCAGCAACACATGGGGGTACCGTGACCCACTACTGGGTCCCAACCCTGAGTTTGAAAACCATCGGACTAGAAGGACCATTGAGTCTGTTAACACCATAGTTCCCTGTGGGCAGCGGAGATGAGTCCCATTGAACCACTTGCCGTACAAACATAAAAGCCTGCTGCAGTGCCAAGAACCTGCAATCTAAATCAGTGGTTTTCAAACTTTTTCCTTTGGACCCAGTTGAAAAAAATGTATTTATGCCCACGACCCAACATTACATCTTTGAGCAATGCATTCCAGCTGTTGGCAGCACTGCAGGGGGTGTCGCAATCCAGTACCTGCAAGTCTGCGACCCAGTACTGGGTCCTGACCCGTAGTTTGAAACCACTGATCTAAATGGACAGGCCATAGACATGGTGTAAACAGGAGCAGAGAAAAGGAGAAGCGTGCCTGAGGCCAGCCAGTTACAGATCTGGGATGAACACAGCCCTGCTGACTCACAGCCCAGTGCTCTGCCCACTAGGCAGCACTGCCGCGCTCTCTGGCCCGGCGATTCCAGTTCTGCTGGGAAGTCGGGAGGAGCAGCTTAGAGTTGTGAGCATTGCACAAGAGTGCATCGCCTTGTACGTGGGAAAGGGGAAGTGGTGTCTGCTTAATCCATGGTGCTTGGTGCGTGCCTGCCTGAGCTGGCTGTGAGTGGAAGCGATTTGCCCACCCAGCTGCCTGCTCAGCTTTCCGCCTGAGGCCCAGAAAGGTGGCAGGTTGTAGTCACAGTGATCGCACTCGTTGCCATGGCTGCATGTGTGAAATGCGAAGGGTGGATGGATGCCAGGATGCATTGGGGAGAGGCAGGCTCCAGTTTGTTTTCCAGCTCTCCGTATCCCCCCTGCGCCCCGACTTGCTTGCTGCAGACATCTGGTTACTTTCCTGACCTGGCCCTCCGTGGTTTTCTTCTGATCTATTTGAAAAGGAACCGGAATAGTAGAAAGGGACCCGATTCCTTTGCATTCCCAGTGCTTGAGAGCAAAGGGAACCCAGCTAGACAGTGTTGCTTGGTAGATTTTACAGCTCAGCCATGCAGAAAGCACATCTGGCTCTCTCAAATCCAGATTACAAACTGAAAGTCTCTTGGGCCCAGATTCGTAAAGATCCATTGATTTCAGTGCAAGCTAGGAGCCTAAATACTTTGTGGCTCTGGCCTTCACCACCCTGGCTCCTCCCCCCTATACTAGTCCAAATTCAAAGACTGTGAGATTTTTCAGAAGCACCTAAGGGAATTGGGCACCCAACTCTTGCTTGCATTCAGTGGGCGTCTGATTCCCAGAGGCTCCAAAAGGACCACGATGATCATCCATTCTGAGGTCCTGCAGAAGAGACTGGGGAACTACTTTGTTCCTTGTTGTCTTTCGCTCTCTTCTGGGGTCTGCCTGCAGCCGAAGGAAAACCTCTCTGGTTGGGATAGAAGTGAATCCAGTGAAGTTTTGCAGCTGACCTTTAGGAATATCTGAGCCAAAGGGAGGCTCACTGCATGGCAGGGATCTGTGGAGCACTTGGCAGTTTCCACCCTGATCCTCTGTGTACGGCAATCTTCCTGCATGGAGCTTGTCATCACGAGATCAGAGCCTTGTTCAGCAAAGAAACACGCCACTGCCTCTTAAACAACAGCATGTGCCCCCTGCACCAGGAGCGTGGGTGACGTCACACCAGCCTCGATTCCTCGTGCAGAAGACCTGGGTTTGTGACTTGGGGGGGGGGGGTGTCTCTCCGTAGGCTGGATAGGAAGTCTGGTTCCATGCAAGTTAAAACGGAAAAGCCTAATTAAGTCCTGGGTCTTTGCGACTTGGGGTGATAACCTGCAAGTCGAGCAGAAATCTCCCTTCCTTGACTTCTCCCAGAGACATCAGGTGCAGCGCTGCGTAGCTCATGGCTTGTGTTTAAAGGGGAAGGGGGCGAGTGGGCCTGACCCCACGCAGCAGGCTGTCCAGGCAGTCTTCTCCAGGGCTGGTCTGCGCTGCAACAGCCCCTAGCACAGATGTGGTGGACGAGTGTCTGGTGGGACTTGCACTGATCCGTGCTGGAAAGAAGTGATGGTGCTCTGTTGTGGCATTGGCAGGGTGTGAGTGCAGCACGGGGATGATGGGAACAGGCCCAGTGTGGGTGGGAACGCATTTCTCCCATCATCTCCTGTGCAAGCTCTGACCTGCAGGGACCAACTCTAGGCGTTAGGGCTCTGTCTACGTGGCCCAGTCTCTCTGTTCTTTCACGGTGTGGCCGTCAATCTACTTGGAACCACACTGAGACCTTCCAAACTCATGTCATGTGCTAGGGATGGTTACCACAAACTTGAGCTGATGTGCTGTTTACAGGTGCAGGGTTCTTCAGCCAGAGGCCCTCTGTGCCCGTCCCTCTAGGGGGATCATCTTCTGTGGCTGACTACCAGAATAAATAGACCCCCAAGCCTGAAAGCGCTCCCTGTGGATCGCTGTTTGCACTGCCTGATGGAGAATGGAGCAGGTAGACAGCTGACTACGGCTGTGGAGAACCAGATGCACAACCTGGTTTGTTCTCTGCTGGTGAGAGCAGTGGGAAGGAGAAGGGCTGCTTGTATTTCAACTGCTCTAAGTGGGGAAGGAGAGACAGACACTTCATCAGGTATCATGGCTGTCCAGATTTGCCAGGAATAACTGTATTGACTAGAATTATCTGGGTGGTTCAAGCTCACTGCAAATATGTTGCTGTTTTCACAACTTGTTCTAATGGACTTCATAAAAAATGATTTGCACACAGGTATTGTTCAGAGAGCATGTTCCATTAAAATGATGTCCTTTATCGTGCTAATTTGGAGCAAGCAAAAGGTGGGCGAAGGAAGAGCAAGTGTAGACAGGTGTTGTGTTGTCGAGGCATAATCAGAGGTGCCTTCAAACACGGTAGCTAAAATATGGAGCCCTAATTCTGCTCTGTCACTGCCAGGGGAAGTCATAGATGTGAATGTCCCCAGCCTAGAGGCACCCTGCAGAGATTTGTATTTGTTGTATTTCTTGTGACCCTTCCCTTGCACTTTGAACAGTCTCCTTAGCAGCAAGGCATGGCTCTTTCACTGGGGTGCTGCTCCATTTGGAAAGGTCACAGTAAAACATCCTTTCTGCCATGCACCCCCATGGGTGGTGCACAGCTGGGCCTGTGAGGGATCTGTGCAGAAATCGCTGGTTGTGCGTGAAGCACCCACAGCTAGCAGGCCCATAGTAAGCCTTCCTCAAGTGCAGCGCCGCTGGTTTTTCAGCCAGCCCAGCAGCTGCCACAAAGCTTGCAGAATCCCCTTGTGTTTGAATGCTGGGGCAGATGTCTGGAGTCCAGGTGGGACTGGAGTGGGAGCTCAAGCAGCCCGACGTGGTGGTGGGAGTCCCCGAGGTGCTGAGCTGACGTATTTGTGCCCTTGATTCCTTAGCGGGGGAACCCACTCCAAGGTGGTGCTGATATCTGAAGATGGCAAGATCCTGGCAGAGACGGATGGACCCTGCACGAACCACTGGGTAAGATTCACAGCTGGTGCTGGCGGGATCCAGGATGCAGTTACTGGATGTGGGGGTGTTTGGGGTGGCTGGAGTTTCTAATTTGCATGCCGTTACCCACAGTGCACATCTTGTGGTCAGGGCTACTTTGGGGTCCCATAGATTTCCAAGCCCTGGGCACAAACCAGGTGGCCTGGACGAGAGGATGTGTTGAGAGAGTCCCTGCCGCGCCGGTTGAGTTAAAGCCAGAGGGGAGCCCAGGCTCTGTCAGCCAGGTGTGAAGAGCTGGGACCCCAACTGGCAGAAGCCATGGGAAGCTGCTGCGGGTGCACGGCCGTACTGTCTGCCCGGATCAGGGGGCTGAGGCTGGGGCTGGCCTGGAGTCAGCTGCCCCAGCACAAGCCAGTCAGCTGCTGTGAACTGCACCCACAGTAGGAGCGCCGGGCGGCCAGCATTTCTGGGCCAGGAAAGTGCTCCTAGTGTGCATGTGGCTGCCCACCGATTGCTGAGCCCAGTGCTGGTGGGTGGGAATGGGGGATCCCTGGCTGCAGTTTGAGTGTCCCACTGCTGGCCGGATTAGCATGGGAGCAGCTTGCCTACCACAGCTTGATGGGGAATGCTTTAATGGGAAATGTTTGTTGGCTCTAGCTGGTCGGCTCAGACGCATGCTTGGAGAGAATCAACAACATGGTCAGCGAGGCCAAAGGGAAGGCAGGCACCAACCCGCAGGTTCCCCTCCGCTCATTGGTGAGTCTGTCCTGGTCGTTGTCCACCCCCTTGCTCCCCCGTTGGAGTGACCCCACGCTGCCACCCCACGTTGGAGTTTGCTTATGACCCTTCTGGCTCCACGATGATGTGGGCTGCCCAAGGGGCACTGTCAGCCCAGAGGGGAGAGGCACCGCCCTGAGAAAAGGTGGGCAAGGTAGGGAAGCCGTCCTGTGGCTGGCACACAGGCCAGGAGATGGGGGCCTTGTTTTCCGTGCGGCTGCAGGCTGAGTCCCTGGGGTGTCTTTTCCGCTCTTGAGTGGATCAGCTGCTCCCGGGTGCTGCTGGGTAAGAGCCCAGGGTGGAGATGTGGGCAGCAGCGGAGAAGCTCTGCCCAGTGCTCAGCAGGCATAAGGAATGAGCGGGAGAGCAGCGTGGGGAATGCCGTATGATCCCCAGGAGGCCCCCACGATTTGCAGCTTGTGCTGGGGTGGAGTGGAGGTAGGGAGGGGTGTGCGGCTCTGGTTCGAAGGACTGACAGGCCAGTGTCTGGGTGCAGGGGCTGTCTCTCAGCGGGGGAGAGCAGAAAGACGCCATCAAGAAGCTCATAGAGGAGCTGCAGACGCGTTTCCCACAGCTGAGCGAGAACTACTACATTACCACGGACGCCATTGGGGCGATGGCCACAGCTACAGACCACGGCAAGGACCACGCACGCCAGACTGGGCATGTGGCTTCGGGGGGGAGGCCAGGGGGCTCTGAGTGTTGGGTCTTGATGGGTCGCTGACTGGGAAAGCCATGGGGAAACTGACACTAGTGTGGAGCTGTCTCATTTCTAAGGCTTGGTGGAAGCATGGGGAGCTAAGTGCTGTTCCCTGAGGGTCTGCAATTGGGATTTCTGGAGGGGAGCCTAGAGGAGTGAGGTAGTGCTGATGCTGGGCAGAAGGGGGGCCTGGGATGGACTCCCATTAAGCAGTAGTTTGCAAGCCTCAGGTCACAGTACCTGATGACCATGCGATTCCTACCAAGGCTGAGAGGCCCCAGTGGTGGCAGAGAGATTGCTGCAGATTGTGGGTACAGCTGGCATCTTGCCCTGATGGCTAGAGCCAGCCCCTCCTGGGAGCCCAGAGGCCAGGCCAGCCTGCTCCTTGTGCAGAGCGGAGTTGCGTGCTGGGTGCGGAGTAGCTTTGAAAGAGAAAACAACTGGCTCGTGGTGGTGGTGGGGCTCTGGGAGTGGGCAGCGCCTCTCTGCACTTGGAACAGGGGAACCTGAGCACCCGCTCTGCTCCCTGGGGACGTAGCGCTGGATGACTGGGAGAGGTTACTAGGTGCGGCAGGCGTTGTTACCTGCAGGGCTGGACTCGCGGGTGGGTGAGAGGTGCAGAGAGGGTGGGCATGGGGGGTGAGCCTGTGGAATGGGGCTGGAGGTGAGCAGCAGGCCCTGGGAGCAATGGGCAGGTGGGGGCCCGGAGAGGCAGTATGATGGATGCAGAGGTTGTGGGGGCCAGGGTTGGCAGGTGGGTGATCTGGGGAGGCAGTGGAGGCGAGGGCACCATCCCCTGCCCGCCAACCCCCACTCCCAGCCAGCCCCAGTCACCTGTTCACATCAGACCCATGAGCCTTCTCTCTCCGCTGGCAGGTGGCGTGGTGCTGATCTCGGGAACCGGTTCCAACTGCAAACTCATCAACCCCGACGGGTCGGAGGTTAGCTGTGGAGGGTGGGGTCACATGATGGGAGACGAAGGGTCAGGTAAGACACAGCGGGACCAACAAGCGCATCTCTTCCCTGAGGATGGGGCTAGAGGGGTTCGGCACGGGGGGAGGTGGCCAGTAGCCAGCTGTCTCGAATGTTCCTGAATCTGCTGGCGTTCCTGATCTCTTCCTGCTGCTCGGCTTAGTGACCCACAATAGATCGGAGTCCTCATCCAAAGGGACTTTCAAAGACTAATTCTTCCAGCACCATCGGGAGGCTAACATCCTCCCCACTGGGCATTCAGCAGCAGGAACAGGCAGCTGATGCAGAGAGGCAGTGCCAGGCCAGAAGTCGTTGAGCAAGTGGGTGGCGAAGCCGGGAGTCCTTGGCTCTGAGAAGAGATGCTGCCTGGAGCAGTGTCTTTGGGGTAGCTGTGGCATAGCAGGAATTGAAGGGTAAAAACTCCCGTGGGGATGTGGTGGCTATATTAACTCACAGGAAGGCCTTTACAAGGCCCTCGAATGGAGGGAGATTAGCAGGCCTGGGGCCCAAGCAACTTTAATTCTGCCCTTCATGGAGATGCTCAGAGAGAACCAGAAGCTCCGGGCCCCTTTTCCATCCATGATTCTTCTCGTCAGTGACCTCGTAAACGCCAATACTCTCCATGTAGCCGTTCCATGCTGTGATGGCCCCAGCCTCCTTCGTCCACATACGTGTAGGCACAGAAACAAACCTGCTGTACGATGCCTTGATGAGGCAAACGGCCAGCTGAGGGCCAGGCCTGATCCTGTGGGGTGCTGGCACTTTTGCGTCTTGCACGCTTGTGCTCCATGAGTCCTTAGGATCGAAGTGATGAGACGAGGAGCTAGTGTGTCTGCCAGGGAGACATACCATATAGACCATGGGGTGCATTTTCACTTCTCTACCTGCAGAGCTGTCCTAACACCAGGGGCTGTGGGTTCCCCAATGCTCTCCATCTGAAAATAACACTGGAGAGCTGCTCTGCATGGGGAACCTATTCTGAAATGAGGCAGGTGTGGATTTCAAGAGCTGTTGCCACCTTGGGCAGTTTCCCCTCGTAGACAAGCCCTTGGAGTAGCTAGGAAAGGAGCCAAGATGTGAGGCTGATGTAGTGAAGGGGAGCACTAAGTTGGCCTCAGGTATTTTCTAATGTTTGGGTTTCTCATCACTTTGGCCACTAACACTCCATTTCCTGGCTCTGAAAGGGTGCCTTCTGCGGCCCTTCAGCATCCTCACAAGGATATTTGACAGCCGTCCTCCCCTCCCTTTCCATGGCTCTTCTTGGCGTTGTTGAATATGGGCTGGGGAGCTGCCCAGCCCTGCATGAAGGCCCTGGGCCAGTGAAGCCATCTAACTGCCACCCTTGGGTGGTCTGTATTTTGCAGCTTTCTGGATTGCGCACCAGGCTGTGAAGACTGTCTTTGACTGCCTGGACAACCTGGAAGTGCCGCCCCATGACATCAGCTACGTCAAGCAAGCCATGTTCGATTATTTCCAGGTACCTGCCGAGCAGTGTGGGCTGCTGCCGCGAGAGGACATGGCTCTTGGGGGGAGCAGCTGAGATGGGGGCAGGTTGGGTCAGGTACTTCAGAGTGGCCGGGAGCCTGATGCATCAGTGGGCACTCGGCCCCTTTTGAGATCAGGGCCCTGCGTAACAGCTGTCGATCTCCTGGGTCTCCAGAGCTCTGGGAAGGGTGCAGTGTGTCAGAAAACATGCTCTGGCGCTTCTCCTCAGTACACTTGCTGGGGGACGCATGCAGTCTGCCCCCACAGAGTCACCAGGCCCAGATTAGAGGGTGCGGGGGCCCTGTGCGCTGCAGAAATGAGGGCCCCTGCCTTCTGCAACTAGACAGCAAAGCACCCCTACCCCAGACAGACCCCTGAATGTCCCCCCGCAGAGCCCCCTTAACCTGACATCCCCCCACACCCAGGCATCCCTGGCCTACATCCCAGGCACCACAGCCCTGAACATCTCCACCCCCCGATCCCATTCACACCCCACTTCCCCCACTGCCCCCCAGCTTCCTGGCCTCCAACCCTACTGTGCTAGCAACATTCGCCACTTGCCCCAATCCCGCAACTCACTCTCCACTCACCCCATGGCCCCTAACAACTTGTCCCTGCCCCTCATCTGCCACCTTGAGACCTTCCTGGCCACTCACAAGTGCCACCTCCCCTCACCGTGGGCTTTTCCTTTTGTTCCCATCCTGGGTGAGCATAGCTCCGCCCAACCCTGGCCCCACAGCCCCGCATTGTTCAGGTCTGGCCCGGCCATCTCCCCGTGATGTGGCGCAGCTGGGCCAAACTTCAGCGAGCTGTGTTGCTAGTGCATGGGTCCCAGCACTGCTCAGATTTGGCTTAGCCCAGCCACCTGTCATGACCAAATCTGAGCAAGTGATGCTGTGCCGCTCAGTCCCCCTTACCCTGATTGATGGAGGCGAGGCAGGGCCTGGGGGGCGGCACAGAGTCCACCTGGGCTAACAAGGGCCTGAGTGTGACCACTGACCTCTTCCCCGGCCAGCTGTGATGAGTGCACAAAGAAGTGGATGTGCAATATAAGGTTGAGGGGAGGTAGCACCTCTGGCACAAGGGGGTGCAGGCATCACCCGGGCTTGGCAGCCACCAGGACAGGAGGGAGAGGTGCAGGCACCTGGCTTGGGATGGAGGATAAGAGCTGGAAGAAGAGTCTTGCATGCACAGGTCACTGTCTGGTGTCTCCCCTTCTCCAATTGTACACCTGCCACCATTCCCATGCCCCCAATTGCCCTGGTTACCCCACAGCTGAGCACAGGGGCCAAGAGTGTGGGTGGCTGGGACAGGTGGAGGAAGCTAGTTTCTTAAAGCCAACCCCCGTGGTCTGAGGAAGGGACCTGAGCAGAGAGCCACATCTGCACCTTCTTTTCATCTGCTTCGTGTAATGAGACCTTGGCCACGTGCTGGGTGGCTGGTCCAGGCCTGGCCCCGGTGCCCGGCTCTCCAGCTCCAGCCACAGAATCTAATGCTTTCAGCTTGGGGGTCCCTCACGACCAACACGGGCCTGTTCCAAGAGGAGTTTTGGCTTCCATGCTGCCCTCAGCTGCTCCTCCACCATTGTCCTGCTGTGGAGCTTTGCCATGAGCAGGGATGTGTTGCCACACCCGCGCCTGGCTGGAGAAGGGGTGGCACGGGGTAATTCTGCGATGGGTTTAGTCTTGCAGAGTCCAGTCACAGCAGCCCCAGCCCACGTTTCTCTCCCCACTGGTGGGTGCCTCTTGTGTCCCTGCAGATCTCAGACAGGATGGGCCTCCTGACGCACCTCTACCGGACGTTCGAGAAATCCAAGTTTGCAGGATTCTGCGAAAAACTAGCAGAGGGTATTGGAGGAACTTGGTTCTGCGGGCATGGGTTAATCCTCTCTGCGCTCAGCAGTGGTGGGGACCAGCCGTGTCTCTGGGGGCTGAGCTGTCGCAGGAGGTGTGTTGAGCATGGGCATGATGCTGCATCCTGCCCCTTCTCATCAGCCTCCAGAGTTTTTGCACGGCCCTTTGGGGTGGGTGCAGCCAGCCACCCTCCCCCAGATTCCTCGCCTTTGGGAGTGCGGGGGGGGGAATCTCTCCAGGTGTGGTTCCACTAATGCTTGCTGATTCCTGATTTGTTTCTTGCATGCCCCTGGCCCTGAGTACAGGTGGTTCATTGGTAAACAGAACTGGTTAACCACAGCTCATCCCTCCAAATGAAGGCCCTGTGCCCCTGAAGGAGGACCTGTAACTGCATCCCCGATACCCCAGCTTTGAGTGTGACCAGGCAGAAGAGCCAGAGCCCCCATGAAGTCATAAAGGACTTGGCTACTGCTCGATCTTGTGAGGAGCGTGTTAAATGCCATGGGGACAGTTGGCCATATAGAAGCCCAGGACGGCAGCAAAATGGTCCTAATTAAATGTAGAAAGATGAGGGTATTTAGCACGCTGGGGCTGAGTACAGAAAAGAGTGATCAGAAAAGCTGGTGGCAAAAGTTAAATGTGCCTGGGCAGCTCCACACACACATGCTGTCACTCTCATGGCTTCTTCCATGGGGGGCGTGCGGGGAGCTGGCAGACCTGGGCTGTTCCTAGTTTCTCACTCTCCCATTTGAGTGAATGGCTTTCTGGGTCTCCCTTTGCCTGTGATTAACAATACGTCCCTACCTGGCTATGGCCGTGAGATCAACAGCTGGAGGGTGCGAGAGCCAACACAGGAGACCCATCTTCTAGGGACCCTGCTTCCACCTTACTAATAAATTGGGGGTATGCTGGATTTTCCAGATACCTGGCCTCTTTGCTGCTAGCCAGCGATGCAGCCTGGCTGTGACCTGGCACTCAGCCTGCTCTGTGGATAGTCCCTGAGCTGACACTGCTAAAGAACTGCCTCTGATAGGCCTCCAAAAATTGTTCCATGCCAAAGGCCAGGAGAGAGCACCGCGACTCCATACCTGAGAGTCTGAAACCCACTCCTGGGTCCCAACCCTTAGCTTGAAAACCACTGGACTAGATGACTCCTGGGGTCCCTTCCACCCTCATCTGTCATGATTCCCTGATACACTTGTGTCTGGTAAAGCCAATTTGCTGTCATCACTGATCCTGCTTTACTACTTCTGCTCAGGTGCCCAAGCAGGAGACCCTCTGTGCCGTCACATTTTCAACAAGGCTGGGGAGGTCCTGGCTCGGCACATTGTAGCTGTGCTGCCAAAAATTGACAAGGTAATCACTGGCGGCTGTTTCGTCTGGAACCGAAGCACGCTGGGGAGCCAGAAATGTTGCCAGCTTTGGGTCACCTGCACTGTGCAGCACCTTGCACCCATTCTCAGAGGTGGTTTAAAATAACTAACACTGTTCACTTGCCCCCTAGAGCCTCTTCCAGGGTGAGCTGGGGCTGCCGATCCTGTGCGTAGGCTCTGTGTGGAACAGCTGGGAAATGATGAAAGAAGGTGAGCCAGCAAACCAGGCAAGGGGTCCTGGGGTTGGGGTGCAGAAGTGGGATGGATCCAGGTTCTATTTCTAGCTGCACCATTTGGGAGTATCTCTGCCCCCATCTCTGCAAATGCTGATCCTGGTCCCCACCATCTAACAAATTCAGTCCTTGTCCCAGCCTCAAAGGCAACAGCCATGTTGCCTGTAGGGTAACAAGGCTGACCGATGCTCTCTCCCCCTCCCAGGCTTCCTCAGAGTCCTGAACCAGGCCCGGAGTAAGGATCCGGACAACATCTTCTCCAAGTTCAGCCTCTTGAAGCTGAAATACTCATCGGCGCTGGGTGGGGCCAGCCTGGGAGCCAAGCACATAGGGCAGGCCGTGCCCCTGGATTACACTGCCAACGTGGATGTCTTCTACACACACTCCTTCTAGGGCCCGGTGGGGGTATCAGCTCCCCTCCCTGCCCCTCCTGGTGGCTTCTGCTGTGGACATCGGCTCTCCTTTTCTAATCGTCTCATGGTTCATCTCTTGGCCCAGCCTGGGGAAGGGGGAATCTATTGAAATATGAATGGGAATGATCTCTGTTTTTTGTATCAGTGTGTTTTTGTAACTCATCAATAAAAGGTAACAGCCACAGCTGACTCCATCTCTCTCTTTCAGAAGCAGAATTGTTGTAGGACCTACAGTTATTAGTCCCTGCTCTGCACTCACAGAGGAACAATGACAGCAGCCTGTAGCTCAATCCGCTCTGTGTCTTGGAGGGAGCAGCCCTCAGACGGATTTGAGGAGGAAAGCGGCCCCTAGAGGTTCCTGAAAACCCCCCTCTAACACAGCTGGGATGGAAAACAGTTGTGACGGAAAGAACTTCTGGGGAAACGTATGCCTTCCTTCCAACTTCTGTGGTTCTTTTTGGCCAGCTGAGAACTTCCGGCTTGCTGAAAACTCAAACCACCCTTCTCTAACTGCTTTCAGCCCACTTAATTTTTGCTAAGGCTTCTCAATGAAATGGCTGGAACGGGTTCCCAGCCTGTGGTGGGGGCCCTTGAAAGTGGCTGTTTCTCTCCTGCTGGCTGCAGAAAGGGCTGCTGCCTGAGCACCCAGCTAGAGCATGTTACGACAGGGCTCTGCCAGTGCAGGCTCCTTGCTGCAGCCAGGGAGCTGGGAGATCAGCCCTCCCTTGGCTGTAGTAGGGAGCACAGCAAAACACTCCTCCTGGGTTGCTAAGTGCCAGGGTTTCTGCTGGAGCCAGAGGGAGGGATCCCCCATCTCCCTGCCTGGGACCCCAGCTGAAGCATCCAGGGCTGTGGGAGAGCAGGGAGGTGACAGCCTCTTTGATGAACTTTTGTCTGGCTGCCGTGGTGGAGACCGGTGGCCCTTCAGGGCTGTAAAAATATCTGAGGCCCTTGAGCCAAAAAGGTTGGGAACCACAGGGCTGGAACAAGGGAGGGTTAGGATGCAGGACTCCTGGGTTCTCTCTCCAGTTTTGGCACAAAATGGCTTTGTGACAGGATATCCTGGTCCCTCAGCTGTGAACTGGGAACAATATGTCTATAAAGCTCTTCTGTGTTGTGACAGACGGAATATCCCTGGCTGAAATCTCCATACAGAGGTGTGACGACTGAGCACGCTATCCCAACCCTGGTTCAGGACTTAACACAGAGCCTTCCAATGTGGGGGCGTCTGGGCGCCCCTTGAAATGGACAGAAAACCTCAGTTCACCAGCCTCGCAGGCGTCTCTAGCTGGGAGTTCCAAGACACTGGTTAGGAGGCAGCGCTGGTAACCCCTGCCATGCTCTTCACTGGAGGTTGCAGAGCTAGGGGCTGAATTGTGTGGTGCCCCACTCCGTTCAGGGGTGCTACAGCAGCCGGCCGGGAGAGCTTTCAAAGCAGACTGTTTTACTGGGGGAGGCATCACCATGAAGCGCCACCCTGCATTTCCCAAGATTTTCAGGTTAGCAGATGACTTGGAGCTGTACCACCCCTCCTGTGGGCATTAGCCCAGTCAAAGGCCAACTCCTGACTTGACTTTGTCCATGCAGGGATGTGGGAGGCAGTGTATAGCGGCCAAAGCCCTGCTGCAGATGAACTTGCAGTGGCACCGGAGGCTGGCAGGGGTACAGTTTGTCTGGGGGAGCTGGTATAAGCAATTCTGCAGAGAACATTTTCTTGCCCTTCTAAGATGCCTTGTGGGAGGGTTTGCCAACAGAGCCCAGTGGGCCAACCCTTCCTACCAGCTGAGACCAACGTACTTATCACTGAAGGGGTCTTTTATGCCAGGACCGCAGGCCTGTATTAGCTGTGCCCTTGTAATACCCTAGTGGAGATGGCTCGATTTCACTGAGAGCACGAGGTGAGGCCTATAACAGACACTGGACCCTTGTCTCCACCAGGGGCTCACAACGGGATAACTGCCGCCCGTCCTCCCCATGATAAAAATGACCTTTTAGAGTAGTGAAGGCAAAGTGTCCTAATGGTGCATCACTCCTCAACTTAAGGGTCAAAGCCGCTCCTGTATAAGGCCTATGCCAAAGTGTTAGTGATGCCACTAAAGCTAGTGAGGGGGCAAGGGCTCCTGCTGAGCTGGCTGTCACTCGTTACACCCCAGTAGGGCTGCTCTTTTACTGGTGTGAAGGTGCCTTGCAGAACTAGTTTGTTCCCTTTCAAGATTAAGCTACAGTGGTACCTCCTAGAGGAGGCCTCTTCCAAGAACTGCATGGGGCAGTCAGATAGTGCAATTTATCTGTAAGCAGGGCCCTGAGCCATCCACTCATTAAAAATTTTGGCTCAATACCCCACCAAAATCAACTCAGAATAAAAAGTGGCCAGAGCAGACTCAGGTGCTGGGAAGAGGAAACAACTAGTCTTTTCAAAGACATCTATCTCACTTTAGCCTGAAGCGCTTGTGCCAGAAGGAGCAGGCTCTCCTCCCCTCTGTTCTAACCTGACCTTACTGAGCTGTGGGTAAGCTCCAGTAAGGAGCTGAAAGTTTCCACACACCAGAGGACAGCTGAGGATGCAGGGCAAGCAACTTTACAAAAGGGACTGTAAATGGAGAGGGGCAGGCGCAGTGGCTAACATTTAGTGACTGGCTGTATAATGGATCGAAGCCAGTTAGGCAGGTGGTGTGGTACTAATAGCGCTGTGGTAGGAAGTGTCTCCATATCAGATGGGAAGATCAAAGCACCAACAACCAGCTTTTTCTCGCCAGCTAACATCACCAGTGTTGAGGCAAAGATCAGGAAAGAGCAACTTTTCTGGGTGGATCAGTGTGTGGATTGCTGACTCTTGGCTTCTAAAGCAAGTCCTCTTTTCTCAACTTAGACACAGCAGGAAAACCTGTGGGGGACAGAGGAAATGCTACAAGGACACCCTGAAAGCATATCTTAAGAAGAGAGGCATTGGCCCCATGAACTGGGAAGAGGAGGCTGGCAACAGGCTATAATGGGCATCACATCATCCATCGATCCTCAGTCGTTTGGAGGAGAATTACCTTGCTCAAGTGGCTGAGAAATGGCAGTGAAAGGAGGGAAAGTGCAGCAAATTCCAGGCAGCAGTTTTTCCAAACAACCCTGTCACATATGTGGAAAAGTCAGTACAGCATAAACTGGACTCCTCAGCCATCAGTGACTTTTCCCAACTGACATGACCATTATAATGAGGGGTGGTTCACAATATTCCCATCTGATGGTCCCTTCAAGGGTAGAAAACAGCCCATGGTGAGTGCAGATGACTGCATACAGCTTAGGGAATTCCTCTGAAAATTATAAACACTAGGATGAACAGCTCATGTAGCGGCAGAGAGAGTAAATGCTGCACCCAGGCATGAAACCAAGCCAGTGAGCTGCACCACACAATGCTTCATGCTGACAATAGCTTATCAAGCCATTCGAGTCCTTTTAACTGCCGGGATTTTTACCCCTTGTCAACAGGACAAATACAGAAGCGCCAGAATAACGACTGACTTCACATCAGCCTACAGCAGTGGACTGAACTCATGTTGTGAACTTTCATGTTTATCTCAAGTCCTTTACGCTGTAGTGTTTAAAGCCCCAGCTTCCAGAGTGCTGCAAGTACAGGAACTCAGCTTTCATGTTAACACAAAACAGCCCTCTGCATTGCAGAGAGAGGCCTGAAAGTCAGAACCAGCCAGCAGCCTGGTTTTTGAATGCTCGGGATTCACTCGCTCTGTCAGTGGTAAGTGTGTTGTGCCGAGTTGAGGAGATGGCTGGATTCAGCCTGGGAGAGATGTGCTGGTGTGTCCTGAAGGGTCACAATATGCCACCAAGTGTGTTGAGACCCGCAAAAGGTTGAGAACCACAGCTCTGGGTGCAGGATGCTGCTACACAGACAGCTCAGCCCCACCAGTAAGAAAATCAAACTTACAAGCCCATCTGAAGAAGATGGACAGTCCTTGTTAGGGACAAGTGGACAAGAGCAGACTGTTGCCTTCCCAGCACCTTGTCAGGAAATATCACTCTAGGACAGGACAGATGAGCTTCTGAAATCAATGGCAAGGATCCACTAGAGACGGTCAATATCTACACTAATGACACTGCATCACTGGATCACACACAGATGAGAAATGGCTGGGCCTTCCTGATCCCTGAGCAGCGAGAGAAGGCAGTAAAGAGGGGGCTGCAGAATTTGGATGGCTTCCATTCAGCAAAGAAACACCATTTTCCTCGTGGACAGGCCAGTTAAAGTAGGCTGGCTGGACACGAGTGTTAAAATCACCAAAAAAAAAAAAAAAAAAAAGAGGGTCTCATGATGGAAGGTTGAGCATTCATTTAGCACAAAATTGAGATGTTGAGAACAAAATTAATCTAGGCATCAAAGGACATGGACAGGAAATTCTTTAATTGCCTATACTCCAAAGCTAGGTGCTGGGTATCACACAAGAGGAATGGGAATTGCTCATCAGTTAGCAGAAGACTGATCTAGTTGGCATCAGTGAAACCTGGTCAGAAAATTCCCATGACTGGAGTTGTAAAATCAATAGTAATAACCTATTTAGGAGGGCAAGGGAGCAGCACCATAGAAAGTGGCACTACCTGTTTCCAAGTCACTGATAACATGGATGGAAATGAACTTGATTGCATATGAATTACTATGCTAAATGGTAAAGCACAAGATGGGCTACCACGTGGCATCTGTTACAGCCATCAAATCACAACCGGAAACGTGGATGGGGCAGAGGTGAGCTGTGTGATCATAGGGGCCTTCAATTTGAGTGAAATATGAGTGTGGGCTTATGCTGCCAGTACTAAAACATCCTTGGAATTTAAACTCAACGAAGCACAGAATGAGAAGAAATAATGGTAATTTAGAGGTAAGGGATCATGGCTTGATCTGATTTATAATTTGAAAGCAGAATGAAGTTCAGATGTATAATATATCCTCAGTGCTTTCAAAGGAGGCAACTTTGAAAAGCTGAAAACAATGATGAGCTAAAGAATCTGGGAAGAAGACTTTAATCCGGGAAAGAGAATGTTTAAGACGACCACTAAACAGTCACACCATCAAGAGTGGCTTTATTGGTTTAAAAAACAAAACCAAAAAACCCTAGGTTAAAAAGAAAGCAAAGGCAGCTATACAACAGAATAAAAAAGAAATGTAACAGACAGGAAAACAGGGAATGTTGATAGTACTGAATATAAATCAGAAGCTAGGCACTGTTGAAAATTAACAGGTGAAGCAAATGGAGAAATTATAGCCAGCCAATAAAAAGATGCTTTTAAAATATATTAGGAACAAAATGAATCCTAACACGGGTGTTGTTCTGCTACAAGATGGAAATGGTAGAATTCTCAGTAACACCAAAAAGGGAGACATGTTGAATAAACATCTATTCTATGTGTGGGAAAACACTTTCCATTCCACAAGCATCACAGGAGAGTATTAAAGAAACAGCTGCTGTTATTTTTAAATCAGCAGCTGCTAATAATGTTACTACATCGGCTTGGATCCAAGCATTTTAAAAGAGCTGGCTGAGGAACTCACAACTGTTAAGACTGATTTTCTATATGTCTTGGGGCACTGGGGAGGTTCCCGAAGACTGGCAGAACACTACCATTGCGCCAGTATTTGAAAGGGGGAAATGGAGTGACTTCCGTAATTGTAGGCCATCAGCCTGACATGTCCCACACTGGCTAATGGAGCAGCTGATATAGGACTTGATAATAATTAATGCCCATCACCTTGGATTTATATGGAAAAATAGGTCCTGTCAAAATAACTTGGTATCTTTTTGTATTGAGATTACAAGCTTGGTTAATAAAGGGAACAGTGTTGAGGAATAGAGACCTCTTTCGGGCATCTGATTTGGTACCACCCAAAATTTTCATTTAAAAAAATCTAGAACAATATGAAATGGACATAGCACACATTAGGTGGATTACGAACAGGTTCAAAATGTAATTAGGATAGAGAATCATCATGGAATTGGTGTGGGTCTAGTTATGCACCACTGGAGTTGCTTCTTGGCCTTACCCTTTAAACAGTTTCTTCAATGACCAGGGAGGAAACAAAATCATCACTCATAAAGTCTGACAATGAGAAAAAGAGGGGGAGTTGAGAGTAATGAGGAGGACAGGGCATTGAAATAGAGTAATTTGGATCATGATGGATAATCAGCAAGCTCCCCCTATTGGCTGAAAGGGCTAATGGGATCCTTGGATGAAATCTCAAGGAAGAGCAGAGAGGTTATTTGATGTGGGGATTTGGCCCTGTGCAACCATGCCCTAGGAATTATTTTGGGGCAGGTCTCTGGGCTATGTTACACAGGAGGTCAGACTAGATTATCACCATGGATTCCTCTGGCTGTGAAGTTCAGGAATCTTTTTTACCTTTTCCTTCCCCAATTCAGATGATCAGAGGAGAAACCAAAACACCCCATACCCAGCACTGACACAGAGCATTCACTGCTTCCTGTTGACAGTACCAGATGTGCTCAAAAGCAAAGATCAGAAAAAGGAGCTGGCATTTATTTTTGGTTTTATGAAAACATTTACCCCCATTTCCCTCAGAAGAGGACAGCACGGCAACCCCTCTAACACCAATTGCTTATTTAAACACCACTTTGATCTGGAGTCACTGCCATCGGCACTGAGCATGCAACGGACCATGCTTCCTGCACAAGCAAGGCTTTGTGTTGCTGTTTATTCAGCAGTTTCCTCCGGTCCCCGTTTTTGCCAGCAGATGAGGAATTTTGCCCCTTTTTACTTTAATGAACAAAGAAAACAGGGTGAGTTTATTTTTTTTAACCTTCAAAACATCAGGTAGATCAAGTGGAAGGATGTACTTACAGCAGACATGAAGCCTTCCCAGCTTTTAGATGAAAGGAGAGAGGTGCCAAGTCTTTTACAAACATCCCTCTTCTTTTCTTGGCTACAGAGTAGTGAGTTGAAGTGTCTCTGACCATCCAGACTCAAGAAAAGTTATTTTCTTTCACAGCAAAGCAGGACTTGGTTGGTCCAGGGGACATCTTCTAGCTGCCTAAACACATGAAAACCAACTTTCTAACCATCCTCCCCCATTTTAAAAATATAAAACTTTCCTTTATTTGATGCAAGGCAAAGGAAATTCATTTTTTTCCCCTCTGCAGATCACCTTTAAAATCCAGACATGCCCAGGGCCTGTTTTTGTTACACACACAGGACTGGGACAACTTCCTATTCAAACCTCGTCCTTCACTCTGTTATAGCTAACACCCGTATGTTAGTCACTGTGCTCCAACCACCCGTCGCAGGACAGCCAGGGTCAGTGTCTAAGAGCCAGCCAGTGCACCCATCACTGAGCTCAGGAGGGGTATCTGTGGTAAACAGGGACCCCCAACAAGTTCCAGCAGCAAATCACTTTCCCTTCCTAACAGCACTGTGCTGATGTCACCCAGCCTGCTGGGAATTAACCCCACTCCATCCATTTCGGGACTTGCAAAGGAGGCCCCAGAACAGATTCCCTACAACTGCGAAACAGGAAATGCGTTAGACAACCCAGGAGCAGCCTCCTCTGCTAAAGAGTTTTGCGCTGAACATCTGAAAGGCATCTTAGCACGGGTATCTTTAAACATGGGGCTACAATGGGACACCTTGGGTGTTTAAGTCCTTTCCTGAAATAAGACCCATAGGAGTAATGCCAACAAATGTGGTTAGTCACAGCTGTCCTTCTGGCGAGGGCACATGGTGCCAGCACCTCTATGGCTCCAAAGTGCTGCTCTTCCGTCCATCGAGCAGCCCCGGGTCTCATTTTTTAAATAATTGCAACTCCCTGCCTTAAATACCATGAGGTAAATTATGATTAATACTTAGGGACAGTGTTAAAGAGTGATATGCAAGGCAATTTCCCAGGGGCCTGTAAAGGTAAGACACATGCTTCTGTCTGAACCACTCTGCCCAGGGAGAGGGAAGTTGGCCCATGCAACTTATGCCCCTAGCGCCGGCCCTGCACTTGCGACTTCTCTGAAGCCGTCCAGTTCCCACTGGACTGGGAAAACAGGCCTGGGGTAGCCTGCTGGGGCAAGGACAGCACAGGCAGACATGGCACATTGCCACTGGCGTGTGGAGTTATGGCATCCCCACCCGGAGATCCCACCAGAGTGGAACAATTTTAAGGGAGCTCAGAACATTATGCTTAAATTGGACATACCCTTGGCGCACATTCACAGACGTGGGCTTGGCTTCCACCATCACCAGTCTGTGCCTCCACCACCAGATCCAACAGTAACAGCAGCAGTCATGAGCAGTAATGAGCTGCCACTCGGAGCTGCTACACACAAATCAGGATGTCGCACAGATGGTCTCAGCAGCACCTTTTGCTAACCAGACTGGGCCTTTAAGGGATGAGAAGTTGACACTGGGCTTCTGACTGGGGTAACAAGCTTGCCTGGCTATTAGAACAAACCATGCACTGCTCAACTCCAAAAAGGTTTATTCCATTGTCTTAAAAATGTACAGCACGTCATGAGAAAGTGTTTTCAGAAGAGTCAGAGAGTAGCCAGAGCGGGTAGGTGTGGGGGGGACTGAGAACTCACCCCGTGATCCAGAGGACGTTTGACCTGTACGCCCACCCTTCCCAATGGCAGTGGAATCCACATCGACCCCGAAGACTGCGCTGCTCCAAAGGCCAGTTGGGTGGAACCATTTTTGTTCCTATGCCACAATGCATCCACGGCTGGATCTGCAGCAATGCATGCACTCTGGCCCGATAATGGAGAACCCCTTTTAGACAGGAGCAATGGAAAGCAGGCAGTGGGGGCAACAGTTGTACCAAGAACCAGAGACAACACCTGAGCCCAGCTCCTGCCATTGTGTAGCAGTGGGCTTCAGAGGTTCTGCAGACCTCGGTGAGACTCCAACGTCAGCCCATTCTGATCCTGGATGAAAGGCAGGTTAGCGCTGGTTGAGGGTGGCAGCCCAACAGTCACAAAGGCTGGATTTCTGTCTAATCACAAAGCAGGCCCAGTGCAAGTGTTCCCAGCCAAGGCATCTTGGCCTGCGGCAGTTATGCTCCGTGGATCCTTCTCCTCTTGCCTGCACTGGGGCCAGCATCCACAGTGGACTTTGCCAGGCCAGTGGGAACTAGCTTGAGAACGTCCCTCGGGTTTCATGGCTCAGTGGGCAGCCATCAGCTGCAATTAATTTTAGCCCAGGCAAGCTATCAAAGGGCTCCAAAACCCTCCTTGCCAATTTACTGAGCCAGTGAGAAGGGACATGATAAAAAGCTGCAGGTGAGAGGAGACTAAAACCAAGAACCCGGTCAAACTTTGAAGACAGGAGTCTGCAGCCTTGGACAGCCTGGTGCCTTTTATATGGACAGAGCAGAGGATCCCTCGCCAATACCAAATGTAGTTAAAAAAAGCCAGCATCAGCCCAGGCACCTCGTTGAAACCGCAGGTTCAGCCTGGCTCAGAGGCTGCTGGGCCTGGGCCTCAGAAGGAGTCACTGCCAACACCCTGGAAGATAGTTTAAAGCCAAGAAAGGCTGGGGCTGTGTCATGACCTCTTGCCATACAAGGAAATGACTCCGGCTCGGCACAGAGGAGAGGGATGCTGTGAGTGCATCTGCTCCAAGCAGAGCCAGGCATGTGGTTTACCAGCTCATGTTAAAATGCCTTGAATCCACTCTCTAGAGGGGCTTGATCCTGCAGGCCCCTCATCAGCCCCAGGACAGGGTGGTGGGTCTCACCTCCCAAAAACCACTCCCTCATCTTTAGGCTGAAGGTTCCCCAACTACTTGTACAACTCCAGCAACATTCTCAGCTCACCAGTGAGTCCATCTGATGGATCCAAAGGGATCTGCTTTCCTCACCCCACCCAGGTCAGCAGGAGGAGGGGGGTCCCTTCTTGTTACAGGAGGCTCTTGTACGTCCCAGACCACGAGTCTAGCTGTACCCTGAAGGGCTTCAGACATGGCATGTGCTCCTGCAAACCAAGACGCCTGTAAGTGCTAAATGCCAAGAGGCCTGAGTTCGGAAGGGCCCGCACTGCAGCTGAGATATCTCCAAGTCCATAAGGGTTAAATCCCAAACCAGATCTACCCAGGGACCATTAAAGACTACATGGGCAGAGCCTCCTGTTCTCAGCAGGTGCCCACAGGTCCCCTGAGGGCTCCAGGTTTGTTGGCCAACAATTTTCATTGGATCCAAGCATTCATTATTAAAAGCTAGATTTCCTCCAGACCCACCTGGGGTCCCACCAAGCATCTCACACAGCAAGAGATAAAAGGTGCAGCACAAATTAGGACACCATGCCAGGCCCCTGGTGGGAAGACAACAACCGGCAGCCCCTATACTTTCCTCAACAACCAGGAAGCAAACAGGCCACTCTCCAAAATGGCCAGGGGCTGATCTTACTAGCTGCTAAGTATCCTCTCCTATGGGGAGCACAGTACCTTGCAGCACGAGGCCAATAAGACGCTCACAGCTGTGACTGGATCTTTCTCTCCTGAGCTGGAACACAATTTCCCACTGAGTCATTCCACAGAGTGTCTGGGAGTGGGGCGCCTTTTAGTTCCCCTTGGATTTTTTTGATTTTTTTCAAGCTGAAAGGTGGGGTGCTTTGCCTAGTGATTTCTAAGCAGCAGATAGTGGAGGTTAAAGAGGGGCAGCCTGCAGTGTGGAACAAAACTGAGAGCCAGAAAACAAAAGACCAAGACAATCATACTCTTGGCAGATGGAGCCACTTCCCTGGAGGTCACCTGGCCTCTTGCAGATCCAATCCCCCTCACTTGAGAACTTCTACCAACAAGGATGATGGGCTCCTCTCTTCATCTACAGAGAGTTACCCCATTCAGCATTCAGGGTACGCCAAGGCAAGGCATCTGTTGTGCTTCTAGAGGAGAGTTGAGAAATCCAGCTGGTTGGAAGGATTTCAAGTCGCTGCCTCATTCCGCTTCGCCTCTTAGCTGCTTCAAAGCACACGCCCGGACTTGGCCTTCCATGGAGTAGCTGTCACAAGATAAGCCCACAAGGCTCCAAGTCCCAGAAAGCCGCCTGCCCAAACAATAGCTGCGATAAAAGAAAAATAAAAAGGTACCCAAGAAGCTTAGAGAGCAAGATTTCCCTGCGTCACGGTGACTCCATTCACAGCGCTGATTTTGAGCCTCCCACCCCCCTCTCCCACTCCCAAAGCCAGGGACACAGTCTGTTCAAAGTCTGCCTGAAGGTTCAGTACTTGACTCCCGGCACAAACTCCTTGGCGTCAGGGTTCAAGTTGCTTTTGCTCTGAAAAGGAGAAAAGGAAGAGGAATCATTCCTGTCACTGTATATTTCTCTCCCCTTAAATGCCCTGACCCAACTCAGCCCTCTCTACGAAGAGCTCAGCAGCCTGTAACCAGAGGTGACAGCTCTAGGGCATGATCACTGACTTCAGCCCATGCCCAACAGCACCAGATCTTGTGTTCATACTTCCTCCCACCTCGTTCCCTGCTACTCAAGATGCCACATAATGGGAACTGTTACAGTGTATTCCCCCCAACGTCTGCACCGTGGGACGAGAATACACACAGGCCTGCCGCATTGTTCCTGACAGGTCACAAGGTTCAGTTATGTCAAGTGTCATCTATGTTTTAAAATGGGGAAACTGAGGCACAGAACAGTGATGTGATTTGGTTCAGAAAAAAATGGAACAGTGGCAAAACTGGGCTTAGAACTCGCTAGCCCAAGCTGCCCCTCATCACCTTTGCCATATGGTCACCAGCTCCAGGACAGGTCACTGAGCAGATGGGCTCACATCGCTATCCCTATCTGAGTACCCTGCATATGCACAGGGCTCCCTATCTGTGTGGGGGCAATTGCTAGGCTTTAAGTCAGAGCAGAAATGCAGTTAGCCCTCCAGAGTCAGCCAAAGATTTTCTGGGGCTGAATTTTAAAGCCTAACCCAGTTGCACACACCCACCCTGAAACTGCCCTGACAATGTAGAGCCAAGGAGGGTGAGGAATACCTAAAAGTGGACAAGGCTCTGAAGAAGAGCTCTGCATGACTCCAAAGTGCATCTGTCACCAACAGGACCTGGTCCCACTAAAAGATATTCCCTCACTCGCCCTGGCCCTCCGTATCCTGGGACCAACACAGCTGTGCCCTCCAAACAAGTGGGAACGCCCAGTTGTTTTCAGAACCACCCCAACCCCAACACTGTGTGTCGGCACCACCATTTCATCCTGGGACCTGTGGCCGGTGAGGCCTTCCCATTCCTCATGGCCACAAGGCCATCCCCTGCCTACCAGAGTCAACAAGGTGGTGGCTACGTGCCCCACTCCTGCTGGCTGCCAACACGTTGTGCATCTCTCACTTTGCAGCACAGTGAAGTGGCGATGACCGGCAAGAACAGGGCACACAGTTGCACCGACTGCATGGGTGGCAGAAGGTGATCAGAGATGACCAGATCCAAGCCAGAGAGAGTTGGGTTGTTTCCAAACCTGAACTGATCCAATCAGACACTTGGAGTTGGGTCCATCAGGTGGCAAGGCGCAAGTGAGATCTCTGTGCTGATCAGAGAGTACTGGAGAATTGCTCCAGCCGTCTGCGATTACTCCAGTGACAGACGTGCCCCACCAACAGAAAAACTAGCCCCCCAGTCTCCTGCAGACCCACGAGGAAGCTCTGCAGTGCACACCACCATGGAAGTACCGAGCTGGGATGGTTACTAGCAGCCTCATGGAAGGAAGCCTGGTTTCCCAAAACAGAGGAGGTGTGCCCCCTGCTTGTGAATCCCACCCATGCTCATGACTCATGGGTGTTACATGAGGGCCGAGGAAACCCCACCACCAAGAGGTGCTCTACTCTCACCGGGGGTTCCCACCCTGAGACAGGGCCTTGCCGAGGGTGGGCAAATCCTGAGGGACCATGGCCACACATGACGTTCCCCCAGCTCTTTACCAAAATGTCCTCTGAGCTGCAGCCGTCGCCCACCGAGAGTCCATTCAGCTGCTGTTGCAGCTGCCCAAGGCCCTGGGGCAGGTCGCGGGATGGAATGAACCAGTCCTGGTCCTCTTCATCCAGCATCTCCTGGAAACAGCGGTCAAGGAAGTCCTGCTCCTGTAACTCCTCCTCCACCTGGCCAGGAAGGAGGAAGAACCATAAGGGCTGAGGGTCACAAGCTACCCACCCGCATGCATGTGAGGATCACAAGCTCCCTTCTGGCTCTGTGCTTTCATTCAGATGCCATCTCCCCTCGCTCTGTAGAAAAGCTGGGGGAAGGACAGAGGCTTTCGAACACAGGTGGGGCCAAGCCAGGCCACGTTGAGACAGACTTTTAGCATGCCCTGCCCAGTTTAATCCAGGGCTAGGATCTGGTCATGCTGAATGGAGGCTCTTAGCACCTTAAAAAAAAAAAACAAACAAAAACAACCAGAAAAATCAGGCCAGCTGTTTAAACCCTAAAGTTTGAAACCTTGGGCCTAAGGAACTAGGCCAAACCAGAAAGAGAAGCCGCACAAGTCAATTATTAAACCTTTGAGAGCCACACTTAGGCATAAAACCACATACTTTTACCCACCCCAAAATTACTAAGCTTAAAATTCATTGTGCACTTTAATTTTATCATAATCAACAAGGTAAATATTGATCCTACTAATGTCAGACTCTAATAATTACTTAAGACTGCCATGAAAACTAGGCCTATAAAGTAAAAACTTAGCTGTCACTGGATGGAGAACACTGCAGGCTAGTGGCAAATTTTTTAAAATTTGAGCAGCAACTTGTCGATGCAGTACGTAAAGGCTCTCGCAGGTGTTGATCTCTAAGTACTGCACAATGTTTAGATTTAACAAATTTCATTATGAAATACAATGCTGCACAACAGTAAGTTGTGCCAAAAATTGAAAGTAATCTACATTCAGTTTTAAACTTTTCTCCTTTGTATTTTTGTTTCTAAGTATTCCATGTCATGTTTAGGACTTGTAAAACATGATTTTATTTTAACAAGTAAACTTCAGTAAGGCCTATGATAAAATCTAAACATGACCCGCTACCCCCCAACCCCTGCCACTTCCATATGTCTCTAACCATGCTGCTGCTTCTCTGCTCTCCCCAACCATGCTGCACTTCTGCCCCCACACCGTCCCTGACCATGCCACAGCTTCCCCATGTCTCTGACCATGCCACGCCTTCCCTGCCAGCTCTGACCAGGCAGCTGCTTCTCTATCAGCTTTTACCATGTCGCTGCTTCTGTAATGTCCCCAACCTTTGCTCACTTCTCCCCCTTGTCTCCCACCGTGCTGCTCTTCCTTGCAATGCTCTTCTATGAGCCACACTTTTTCTTTGAAGAACCACGTGCGGCTCATGAGCCAGTTTGGCCATGCCTGATCTAGGCAAAACCCTGTGTGACCATGGTTCTTTGAGTGCACAGAAGGGATTAGCAAGATCATGAGCTCACGCAGCAGCCAGCTCAGAAGGCAGCAGTGGAACTCTGGGTCCGTCTACACCACACACACCTGACCTCGGCTGCACATTGTGACCTGCCGTGCCCAGGGCACACATGCTCTAGCAGCGCTTGCTCGTGGCAGGGGCAGAATCGATCATCCAAGCCAAGGGGAGGACCAGGCCGTGGAAGCTGTGGGACGGTGTGGATGGACCTCACAGCAGGAAGACCAAACATCTGTAAGGAAGTATTGCCTAGACTGGCAACACTGGGAAGGCAACGGATTCTACAGCTATTCCCTCAATCACTTGGTTGTTTCAGTCCCCGCTGGTCTGCCATTAACACATGAGGGACCAACCATCTGGGCAGCAGCTCTGCAGGAAAGGACTTGGGGGTTACAGTGGACAAGAAACTGGATATGAGTCAACAGTGTGCCCTTACTGCCAAGATGGTTAATGGTTTATTAGGCTGCATGAGCAAGAGCCTTTCCAGATCAGAAGAAGTGATTGTTCCTCTCTGTTCAACACTAGTGAGACCACATCTGGAATATTGCGTCCAGTTTTGGGCCCCCACTACAGAAAGGATGTGGACAAACTGGAGACAGTCCAGCAAAGGGAAGAGCCAGAGCACCTGACTTACGAGGAAAGGTTTAGGGAACTAGGCTGGTTTAGTCTGCAGAAGGGAAGAGTGAGGCAGGGTTTGACAGCAGCTTTCAACTACCTGAAGGGGGTTCCAGGGAGGATGGAGCTGGGTTGTTCTCAGTGGCGGCAGACGACAGAACTAGGAGCAATGGTCTCAAGCTGCAGTGAGGGAGGTCGAGGTTGGATAGCAGGACAAAACATTTTCCCCTAGGTGGTGGTGAAGCACTGGACTGGGTTCCCTAGGGAGGTGGTGGAATCTCCATCCTTACAGCTTTTAAAGCCCAGCTTGACAAAGCCCTGGCTGAGATCAGTTGGGGTTGGTCCTGCTGTGAGCGGGGGTCAGACTAGGTACCTCCTGAGGTTCCTCCCAACCCTCATCTGCTCTGAGTCTACAGCCCATTACACCACCATGGTACCAGCCCCACAAAATAGCGTGTTTTGGACAATGACAATATGATGCTAGGAGCCAGCATGGTCTGGTGGCAAGAGCTGCTGATGGGGAGCTAGGACTCCTGGGTTTCATTTTTTGGCTGTGCTAACAGCCTGTCCACTGGGCTTTGGTCAAGTCACTTAGTCAGGCCACAAGTTTCAAATGTGGAGGCCTAAGCAGTTAGTCTCATCTTCAAAAAGCTCCAGGAACCCAAAGCAGTTGCAGCAGAGGACACGTTACTTCTACAGTAACGCAGAGAAGCCTCCAAGACCTATTCGTGCGACCAGTGGCTCTTCAGGAAGCCCCATCAGCCCATGACTCAGGTGAGGTATAAAGGACAAGGGCTTAGCAGGAGGAGGAGCAAAGGAGCTCTCTCTAGAGAGGCCCTGCAGCTGCTGTAGGCTGGACAGAGCCAGCGGGAGACAGAGCAGGCCTCTGGGAATGAGGGTTCAGAGGGGACAGTGAGACCCACAGAGAACTGCCAAGGAAATGGGGAAGAGGCACCGCTCCCATTATGAGACTCGGAGGAGACAGCTCGAATAGGCCTCCAGCCCAGAGCCCTACAGGTAGAGCCCTGCGTGGATATAAATAAGTGGATCCATATCCGACCTGCATCCACAAGAAATGGTCCGTGGACATCCATGTTGTATCCGCCGATGCAGATATCCGCATATTTGCAGGGCTCTAGCTCTGTGCAGATAAAAATATGTAGATCCGTATCCGATCTGCACCCGCAAAAAATGGTCTGTGGATATCCGTGTTATATCTACATCCGCAGATACAAGGTGGATATCTGTGGATATCCGCGGATTTGCAGGGCTCTACCTACAGGGGGAAGCTGGCTCCAGGGCTGGGGAAGGAAGGAGGGCGGCCTAGGGGAAGAAACCCACAGGGAACTGAGCAGACTTGTATGGGGGAGTCCTGGGACAGACTTATAAGTGGGAGCAGGCAGACCCAGGGGTAAGCTGCCCGAGTCCCTGGGGGAAGCAAGCAATCCCCCAGAGTGGGACTGAACTCTGAGACTTGGCTGGCCAGCCAAAACCCAGATCCAGTGAGAGGCACGTGGGCAGCAGGAAACACCAAAGACAAGGGCCCCTTGCAACATCACACCCTGACGCAAAGGGGCTCCCCAGGTGGGGGGCACAGAAACTTTCAGGCCCCTCTCCATCACCAGAGCAGCTCAGCTCCAGGCTTCAGTGGAACATCAGATTTGCACAGAAGTGATGAAACCCATGGCCGATGCAGCTCGGTCTGTCACTTTTAGCCTCCCCCCACAAGGCAGTTTGGATAAACGTTTCCACTGTGCACGCTGAGAATACAGAGTGGGGGAGTGTGGGGAGGGAGTCTGCCCAGGAATCGTTCCATCAAGACCACTAGTTAAACCCCACCCATTATTGCTGGTGTCTACACACGCTGGAGAGGGGAGAGTAACCACCACGGCTGTGCCTGTCAGGCAGGCAAGCTCTGCAATATAGCTGGACGGCACAGGTCTGTGTTTGGTCTAGAGCAGAAGTTCCCCCACCCATGGCAGGAACTAAGGACAAAATGAATTAATTGGAAATATTCAATTAAGGAGGCAGAAGGATTTCAATAGACACTAGCTAGATCCACCACAGGGATATGGGGTTAACTCCTGTATACAGGCTGAGAACAGGCATACAGCTCTCAGTAACTAGCCACGCTATTGCAACCACCTCCAGAAGGGAGCCACTGGACTAAATAACCCCACAGTATTAATTGTGTCCATGGGCGGTGTAGATTCCTGGCCTCGAGGACATGCCCACAGTCCATGCAACTGCCTCAGAGGCTAAAGGGTTTCCAGCCAATGCTGGATTTAGCTGGTCATCCGCCACTGACCCCCTGCACATCCTGACTGCATAGGAAGGGCGCTGATGGACTGGCACTGCATCTCCAATCAGCAGCACGCCCCAGGCGACTGAATAAAGGCCATGTATTGCAGCATCTGACTGGATAAAAACCAACAGAGAAGGCAGCGTGTAGAACCTAGCTCCATCAGACAGGCTGGGAGGCAAGGCATGCATGCGCCACAGGGGTTAACAGGGTCATTGTTATTTTTAACTGACAGAAGCCCCGGGAAAAGGGAGCACAGGGAGGTCTACACAGAACCAGGACACTTGGGGTTTAATGGAATCTGGAACAAGTAAAGGGTCGCAGACGGCTAGTGCCCCCAAATCCTCCCCATGCACCTGTATGGCTAACTTCCAAGATTCACACAGATTCCTACTTCCGGGGAAAGTGAAATACAGAGTCACACAAGGCAGTCTTTTAATCAACTTGGCAACACACTCTGCCATTCTACTGAACCTAAGGTCAGAGATCTTAAAGCTCTTGACAGGTGTCTAGGCCTGCCTCAGAGGATGCTCTGCAACTAATCTACATCCAAAATCTGAATTAAGAACCCGAGATGAGCCATGCTGGGTCAGACCAGTAGTGCAGTATCCTGTCTTCTGACATAGATGGTAAAACTACAGGTGCGCCTGCACCCCCTGGCTGGAAGGGGTTTCCCTCTCAGACAGGGTTTACAGTTTGCGTTCATGGCTCTCAGCGCACCCACTACACAAATTGTTCCTGCACTCCTGAGAACCAGACAGAATGACCAAAGCAGGGCAGTGTATCAAGCAACGCATCCCACCTTCTGGCAGTCAGAGGTTCAGGGACACCCCGAGCATGGGGTTGCATCTCTGCCCATCTTGGCTAATGGGTCATTCATGAACCTATCCTCGATGAAGTTACCCAATTCTTTTTTGAGCAGGAGCACCGCTGCCCCAGCAAAAGTCCTGGGGCCCACCCCCTGGGTCCGATTCAGCGCCCCAGACCCGATCTGGTCTTCGGGCCCTGCCGCCAGCCCAGCCCTGAATCCCTGGCCGGGGCCGGGGCCGGGTAAGGTAGGAGCACCACAAGCGGCCTGGCCCAGATGCCCGGCTGGGAGGGGCAGGAGCCACCTAGGGTGGTGCCTGCCTCTCCCAGCCAGGAATCCGGTAAAGGCAGGGGGCACGCAAGGCACTTGGGGCACTAGCACCTGGACTTGGGGCACGTGGCCCGTGTGCCCGGTGTCAGCAACGCCCCTGTTTTTGAGTACTGGTACAGTTTTGGCCTCCTCAACATCCCCTAGCAATGAGTTACACAATGGCAACAGCTACCCCTCTGGAACTCATCATTTTTGTCCCATTCTAAGTACTTTTTCCAATTCTAGTGTCTTGTCTTAGATGGGAAGACTAGCACGAAACGCAGTATTCAAGGTGCAGGGGCACCCTGGATCTTTACTGTGGCATGATGATATTTTCTGTATGAAAATTCCTATTCTATTCTACCCCTTTCCTACTGGCTCCTAACGTCCTGGTAGCTCTTTTGACTGCTGCTGAGTGCTGAGTAGATGTTTTCAGAGAACTCTCCACACCAAGCTCTCTTTCTTGAGGGGTAGCAGCTGACTTAGACGCCATCATTCTGTAGATACCACTGGGATTACATTTTACAGTGTGCATTACTTGCAATTGTCAACAATGAATTTCACCTGCCATTCTGTAGCCCAGTCCCCCAGTTTGGTGAGACCCCTTTGTAACTCTTCGCAGTCTGCTTTGCACCAAACTACCTTGACTAATTTTGTATCATCTGCAAACTTTGCCACCTTACCTTTTACCTTCTTTTCCAGGGGGTTTTCCGATTTCACAGGCTCTCTCTCATCACTCTCAACTCCTTGTCTTGCAAATTGGGATTTTCTCCCACAAAAGCTCATGCAATAAATAAATTGGTTAGTCTTTAAGTGCCACAGGACTCCTTGCTTGTTTTGGTTAGCAGTGTACCCCTACTGCTCCACTCTTATTGCTCCACATGGAATTTCAGTCCAAAGAAATTATACGGTGCTCTTTGATTTTAGGATGTTTACCATATTTGAATGTTTTCTTTTACATGTAGTGCCACTCCTCCACCAGAACAACCTACTCTGTCCTTCCTTTATATTTTATACCCCAGTATTACCGTGTCCCGCGGATTACAGTAGCTCCACCAAGTTTCTGTGATGCCTGTCATATCAATACACACATTTAATGCCAGGCACTCAAGGTCACTCATCTTAGTACTTAAATGTCTTGCATAAGTATACAAGCCCCTATAGGTGTGTTAACATTTAATTGCCTGCCTTAACGGTGGTATAACAATGGACTCTTGTTTGACTGTTTGTCTTCAGCTCTTTTCTCTTCCCTTATTACTAGGGTGTAGAGAATCCTCCAAGATAAATCCTTCCCTGGGATCTCTCTGTCCAAACCACGTGCTCCTCTGCACCTGTCAACTTGCCCCCAGCCCACAGTTTCAAAACTGGTCTACGACCTTTTCAATTGTACATGCCAGCAACCTGGTTCCATTTTGGTTTAGGTCGAGCCCATCCTTCCTGTATCGGTTCTCCCCTTCCCAAAAGGCCCCTCAGCATCTAATAAACCTAAAATATTTATCTTACACCAATGTCTTACCCACACATTGAGATATGGCAGTTCTGCCTGTGGAAATGGAAGTGTTTCAGAGACTGCTACCAGGGACATCCTGGACTTCAATCTCTTACCTAGCAGCCTAAATGTGGCCTCCATGATTTGTTTACCACCTTTCCATCTATCGTTGGTACCCACTTGTATCACAACGAGTGCCTCCTCCCCAGCACAGCATGCAAGTCTAATTAGATGTCTTAAGAAGTCTGCAATCTTCACCCCCCTGCAGGCAATTCACCATATGGTTCTCTTGGCCATCCCAAAGTCATCTAGGCTTCTGATAATCAAATCCCCCATGCAGGACACTGGGATAGTGGGTGTTCTGTTCCCAGCTCTTAGTCTCATGCCTTATAAACACCAGGCCGCCTTTCCCTCCTCCAGGTATACTGGTCATTTGTAACCTATTGCATCAGCAGGTACTTAGCAGAGATGCAAACATACAATGCTCTAACTACACCCGAGTTACATGGTAAGTTTAGTTACAAATGTCTTTAAAAGCCTCTGACTATTTCCCGTCCAACAAAGGCTTGGCAAAGATTATGAAGACACGGTAAGAAGCGCGCCCTTCTGCCCCAAGGAACCCTGGTTCACTCAAAGCCAGAGCACAGTGCGCCATTCCTTTATTTTGCAATCTCTATGGGATTTAGCAAACTTTTGTGAATGCAAGTTCTGTCAGGAGATAGAACCATGTCTGGCCTGAGCCTGGGGCAAAGGGTGAATGTAAAGACATGCCCCTGGCTGAAATCCTACAGACTAGGTCCTTCTCTCTCAGCTCAGGACTGAGGTAAGTTTCCTCACAAGCCAGAGCCCTTCAACTGTAACAGCTGATCGCAGACTTCTCTGATTTTAAAATTATTCTACAGCAAGGCAGGCTAAAAAATATCTCCGCATTAGCCTCATCAGCCAACTCTGAGGCACCTGCCCTGGGGGTTGGGCATTTCACAGTTGTCCACCTCAGGTTTTCTAGCTATCTCCTCAGCAACATCCGATGGCACCAGCCCCTCGAGTCAGGAAACTGGACCAGGTAGACCCCGGTTAACAGGGGCTGGCCATCCCTGCCTGGCCATGTTCTGCAAGGAAAGGATCGCAAGGTGTCTTACTAATGCTAACAGACCTACTGCAGCAGTGATTGATTTCCACCGTGCTCCCCAGAGTGCACGGGAGGGACAGCTAGTGCTCCAGGTGTTAGATGAATGGATATCAACAGGCCGCCAAGACTGTGTCTATGAAAGATGACAGACCGGTCTCTTGTCATGTCTTTTAGGCTGGTAGCACAGTACCTGAAACAAAACAGAGGTTCCTTGACGGCCAAACTCTCTGCTCCCAGATGGACTAACTACTCCAGAACAACAGCCCGCCTCTGCATTTCTTTTCCTAAAGCAGCCTTCTCACTCCTCTTTCCTAACATTTAAATGCAGATTGGCATCGCTCTGCCTCATGCCCACACGTGCCCTTCCAGGATTGGAGGTTGCTTCATGTAGCTGTTCAGAGTCTTCCTTGTTCCTTAAGCCTCGCTCTGGATCCCCTCTGGGTCTCAGATCAGCCACCAGTAGGTAGAAGCCTGCTGTAACCCAGCCTGAGCTACAGAGCCAGGCAGGAGGAAGATTGCCATAGGCTGAGCAAACGGCCCCTCCGGCAACCATGAGGATCCATTCAGGGCTTTGCATTTTGGCTGTGGATAGTGGAACGATGAGGCTGAAATCGTCCTTTCAATTATAGAATCATAGAATCATAGGGTTGGAAGGGACCCCACAAGGTCATCTAGTCCAACCCCCTGCCAAAAAAAGCAGGACCACTCCCATTAGATCATCCCAGTCAGTGTTTTGTCCAGCTGGGACTTGAACACCTCCAGAGATGGAGATTCCACCACCTCCCTAGGCAGCTTATTCCAATGCTTCACCACTCGCCTAGTAAGGAAGTTTTTCCTAATATCCAGCCTGGACCGCCCCAGCTGTAACTTGAAACCATTGGTTCTCGTTCTGCCCTCTGTTACCACCGAGAACAGTCGAGCTCCCTCCTCCTTGGAGCAACCCTTCAAGTAGTTGAAGGTTGCTATCAAATCCCCCCTCAGTCTTCTCTTCTGCAGGCTAAATAAGCCTAGTTCCTTCAGTCTTTCTTCATAGGGCTTGTGCTCCAGCCCTTTGATCATTTTGGTTGCCCTCCTCTGGACTCTCTCTAATTTGTCCATGTCCTTTTTGTAGTGGGGAGCCCAAAACTGGACACAGTATTCCAGATGTGGCCTCACTAGTGCAGAATAGAGGGGAATGATCACATCCCTCGATCTGCTGGTAACACTTCTTCTGATGCAGCCCAGCATGCCATTGGCCTTTTTGGCAGCAAGAGCACACTGCTGACTCATATCCAGCTTCCCATCCACCATGACTCCCAGGTCCTTTTCTCCAGTGCTGCTATTTAGCTGATCACTCCCCAGCCTGTAGCAGTACATGGGGTTTTTTCGTCCCAAGTGCAGGATTTTACACTTATCCTTGTTGAACCTCATGAGATTCCTCTTGGCCCACTGCTCCAGTTTGTCTAGGTCTCCCTGAATCCTGTCTCTGCCCTCTAGGGTGTCTACCGTTCCCCCCAGTTTGGTATCATCTGCAAACTTACTAAGTGTGCAATCTATCCCATCATCCAGATCATTAATGAAAACATTGAACAGAACTGGCCCCAGGACCGACCCCTGGGGCACACATTGATGCACAGCGGAGCTGGTTGTGTAGAAGTGGGCACTTTCTCCCAAGCTCCATGGAGGGACAAGTAGAGGAGACGCTCCTGAAGTACAGCTCTAACTTGCAGACAGTGGTGGAGCTGCAAGTGCCTGGGCACCTTTGTGGGCACCTGTGTGTAGAGGCTGGGTGTGTTACAAGGAAACAAGAAGCACTACAAGGAAAACAGCAGAGGTGCTGACAATGCCCAGATGTGGAGGGAAGCAGTTGTACCAGATGGATCCAGAACCGGTGCTAATCCAGGAATGTGGATGGGGCTCATTCGATTTTTGGCAGTCTGGGCTGGGAGATTCACAGATTCTAAGGGGGCTGCTGATAATCCTACTCTGACTTCCTTTGTAACACAGGTCAGAGGATTTCCCTGAATTAATTCCTGTTTGAACTGGGACAGATCTTTCAGAAAGTCATCCAGTCTTGATTTAAAGACTGCCTGCAATGGAGAATGCCTTGCAGCCCTTGTGGATGTGTGCCAGTGGTTAATTATCCTCACTATTCAAAGTGTAATTTATTTGGGAGGGCCTTGAAGTCTCCTTAATCCCTTTCACTGTAACTCCATCCACTCCTTCACTACTTGCTCTAGCTTCGCCTGGCATGGACCCTGTGTTTTCTCCAGTACGACCAGTTCCCACCACTTCCTGCTCTACCCCTCTGGGATGTGCAGGCTCTCTGGGCCGGGAGCCTTCCTTCCACTGTGGGAAGAAATAAGGGAGGAGCCTGGCACACCACTCTCCAGCCTGGCTTCTCTGCTTGGCGAGCACCGCACGGAGGAAACCAACGTTCCAGAAAACTGGCAGACAAGAGGGAGAAAGTGCATCTGGGGAAAGACTCAGCCTCCATTCTAGGGACGAGTCGCCCCGTTGGGGCTGGCCGCAAGTCAGGTCTGCCCAGTCGCTGCCTGAGCCCACCGCCCACACCAGTCTCTAAACACGGCCTTTCAAAGGGGTGAGACTGACCTTGGGAAACAGGGCCCAGTCCACACACCGCAGTGACACTAATCCAGGGCATGGCACGACCCCCCAGTGACGGGCTCCAAGTTAACTGCCTCCAACAAACAGGGAGGTGGGTTCACATCACTGTGGATCAGCCAGGTCTGGGACCCAATGCACAGCCATCCCAGGGGACCTCCCCCCTCCAGCCATCAAGACTCATACCCTCCAAGGAAACCTCACACCATCCTGAAAACACTGGCTGAGCTTCCTGTGCCCCTGGGAACAGTTTCTGCTCCCCAAGGGGGTGCCAGGCCCTACAATGTGGAACACAAAGGCCCAAGACAACAGTGGGCCATGCCATTTTCAAGGCTGGAGTATCTAGAATAGCAGCCCCAAGTAGCTCTCCAAGTCCTGGCCACTCTGATGCCTCTAGGTGCGCCAGCTGCAGAAGCTCCATGGTCCCGCCACTGTAAGACAGGCTCAAATCACAGACACAGCTCCTGATTCAAAGTGTACTAGTCCACGAGCTGAGGGCAAAGCAGCTAATGGCATTTTGGGCTGCATCAGTAGGAGCATTGCCAGCAGATCGAGGGATGTGATTATTCCCCTCTGTTCAGCTTTGGCAAGGCCACATTTGGAGTGTTGGGTCCAGCTTTGGGCCTCACTATGAGAAGATCTGGACCAATTGGAGAGTCCAGCAGCGGGCAACAGAAATGATCAGGGGGCTGTAGTACATGAGTTCTGAGGAGAGGCTGAGGTACCCGGGCTTGTTTAATCTGCAGAAGAGAAGGGGGATTTGACAGCAGCCTACAGCTACCTGAAAGGGGGTCCCAGGGAGGATGGAGCTGGGCTGTCCTCAGTGGTGGCAGATGACGAAACTAGGAGCAATGGTCTCACATTGCAGTGGGGAAGGTCTACGTTGGATATTAGGAAAACCTTTTCCTCAGGGACGTGGGGAAGGGCTGGAGTGGGTTCCAAAGGGAGGTGGTGGGATCTTCAGCCTTACCGGTTTTGAAGGTGCGGCCTGACAAAGCACTGCCTGGGATGGTTTGAGGGCTGGCCTTTAGGGGTGGGGTGGGGGGTGAACAGGGCAACTGTCCTGGGCCTCATGGTTCTGCAGGTCCCCCACTGCTCCCCGCCTGCCCCACTGCCTTCCATGGCAAGCAGGGGAAAAGCAGGAACATGGGGCTTGGTCTCTGGGCTGACCTGCCACACAGCTGGCCTGAAGCGGGATGGGGAAGTGGAGCCAGGCCTCTGGGCTGGCCTGCCCTGCCCCTGGAGGCAGAGCAGCTGGCTCAGAAGAAGGGCAGGACCGTGGGGCTTCTGAGGAAGGCCACAGGCCAACTGGCCCCAGGCCTTGGATGGTTTAGTTGGGGTTGGTCCTGCTTTGAGTAGGAGGTTTGACCAGCTGACTTCCTGAGGTCCCTTCCAAACCTCATCTTCTATGATTCTGTAGTTTCCCTTCACTATTTTGTTCTAGGCAATGTGATCGTGTTTCACAGCTAAATAGATCCCCAGAATTCAGTCTGGATTTTAAAATCTCCACCCCATCACTCTCAGCTACACTCCCTTAGATCTCCCATCTTCCCCCATCCATGCTATGCACCCTTCAGTGAAAACAGCCTGGATGGACTCTACTGAACACTACCACTTAGCGCTTCCATGGAGCTTCCAGTCAGCTGAGCATGTTGCAAACACTCTTTAATTAGTCTTACACATTTCCATGCGTGCAGCTGCTTGTGGGTGGCGGCTGTGTCTAGTCATAGTCAATTTTAAAAAATAAAAGAAACCCATGAGCCACAATGGAGCAACGCCCATTGCATAATTTGGCATGGCAAGACTCAGGGTTATTGTGAGCTGGAGAGGGGAACAAGCTTAAGCAGTACCATATGGAGATTTTCTGCTGAGAACATTAGGACCCCGCCCTGATGAGGTTCCCCTTCTGCGGGCTTGGGGGAGTGGAGGGAAGCAGGGCCTGCAGCCCACCCGGGCCTTATAATTCCCCACCACAGAGTCCAGCTTTAGGGGAGCAGCAGGCCTTTGGCCACTGTCTCCAGCAGGGAAGTTTCAGATTACACCCAGCCAATGGCACAGTCAGAGACAGCAGAGTTCACTCTCTTCCCAGCTCAAGCAGATTCCACATTTCTTCCAGCTAGAGGCGTGTGCCCTTCCTCTTTGCAGTTCTCCAACAAGCTTTCCCCAGCCACATCACACAGGCAGGACACTGGGACAAAAACTGAGGCAAGTCCAGGAAAGAAGCCAGGGGACAAGACTGCATGCATGTTAGGAATGGGGAGAGTGACTAAAAGTCGAGCCTTGCAGCACTCCCAGCTCATTAGCTAAGTCACAGCCTTCAAAGCAACATGTGCCAAGTGTCTCAGGAACAGAAGAGTCACGCAGTCTCAACCATCATTTATCAAGTGTTTTGCAGATAATTAACTTTCTCCAACCAAGATTTCCTCTGTTTGGTCACCATACACTACAAATCAGAGCATGCAGCTCAGATGGTTATTGCAACTACACGGCAGCCGTTTCAATTCTGCAGAAGACGCCCACCCCTTGGCAAACATCTACCACCCAGGTTATTGATAGCACTCACAAGGGATATGCTGTTGGGGAATGTCCATCTTGGGATGCCCAACTCAGGCCTGATTTTCCCAACCTGGGCACGCAGGAATTGATTTGCCTAAAATTCAGAGCAAATTGGGGGCGGAAGGAGGGAATATCCTTCCTGACACCCTGGACAGATCTAACTGGGGAGTGACAGAGTGGGGAGAACAAAAGCAGCTGTCCTGCCAGTTGGGCCAGCATCATTTGGTTCAGGAGAAAGGGCCAGAGACAGTAGCCTTCCCTTCACAGGGACCAGCCAGTGAGAGGATCATATGGAGAGCCATTTCCCAGTCCCTACAGCCTTTTTCAGTCCCAGGTGCGTGGAGCTAGCTGCCCCTTTTTTCACCTGTCTGTTGAAATCCTCTTCATTTTCCATCCACATGTACTCGGCGAATGGGTTGTTTTCCTTCTCATCATGCCCATTCACTACCTGGTCGTCTTTGGATTTCGCACTGGATGTCGTCGTATTGGCCACGTTGGAACCATTCATCATTACTGAATCTGGAGGGTGTGGGGAAAAACAGAGAACGTCAAAAGGCAGGAAGTGCCAAGCCAGGATCTCCACATCATCAAGTTACTCACACCCAAATCTATACAGAAGTTATGTGCACTGAGCTCAGAACTCACCCTATAGGGGGCAAACCTGCCAAACCTTGTGTGGTCTAATCCCACAAGATGAAAACTTTCCCCAGGTGTACAGCACCTGACGCCATCTAATTACTCCTGCATGCTCACCTCTCCGGGGGATGTGCAGTGCTACGATCATCATCAGGGATCTGTCAGCATTTACATTCATTTAACTAAGGCTTCATGTGTCTATCGAAGTACCTCAGTTCTTTACACACATCAAGAAACTGCCTTCCACTCGTGGATGCAACAAGAGTCAGTCATCACTGGACCCCTTTAGAGACGGAGGAGTAATAAGGCTCCGAGACTTTGTTCCTGCCAGTACAGTTGTGTTGGCAGAGCCTGCTCATGTAGACACAGCAGAGAAATTCTGCTAGGATAGTAACTCCGGCTCCCCGTGCAACAGACGCTTAGGAGTGTGGTTTTTACACACCTGGCCTACATAGTGTGCCAACAACTCTGGAGCATAGACCTGACCTTTGTGACTTGCCTAGGGTCACAAGGAGTCAACGACAGGGCCTGGAAGAGAAGCCACTGCTCAGATTCCCAGCCCCTCTGCTTTACTACCCCATCCTCCTTGTCCAACTAAGAAAGAAAAGACTAAATACACAATTTGACCATTTAAACACAGGAACATTCAGGAATTCTCTTCACAACGGTAATTTATCCTCATTGCCCCACATCCGATTCCTACTTTACCTATTTGCCAAATGAGATGTAAAACATACGCAGGGCAACGCAAGCCCTAATGTGGCAAACACACACACACCAAACTTAACAGTTTTGCCTTTAATGATTAAATGGATTCTCTGTAAAAATACTGGCCTCTGCCCCTACTGGAAGAGATACGTTACATGACCTAATAGGTCTGTTTATTTCTAATATCCAGGATGGTTGCAAACTGGTGCTATGCCCCATTTACATTCACATCCCTAGAACCAATATTACCAGCCCATGCATGATTCAGGCCCCCAGAAATTCTGAGAGCAGCTTAAAAATCATGAGATTATTAAAAAAAAAAAACAGGTGTTTTTCTTATGTACTTGCTAGTTTCTCAGCCTGTCAAGATACACTTGGGTCAGGTTTTTAAAGATTTTTAACCATAAGGGCTAGAAACTTTCCTACAGCGGATGGAGGGTATAAAAAGATTAATGTGAGATGTGGCAGGTTATATGAAAGCAGAATATTATTAAAAATCAAACCCCACAGATCTGTTACGATGTGTGTGGGATGTTTAGTCTTCCTGTGGTTTTGGGTAGCTCCAACTCTGGAAGAAGCCAGCTTGCAAGGCAGAGAGCAAAGTGGGCCGAGTTTTAATCGACTCCACCCCATACACTCTTTTGGCCACAGGCAAAACAGGTCTTGTTCCACAGCATCCTCCCCCATGGCCAAAACCACGTTGAAATCCGCTCTCCTGTTCTTTGAATCTGGATCACAGCTGACTTCAGACCTGGATGCTGGACAGCAGGCAGCCACAGTCTTCCTCCCCACCCCACGCTTCCCTCAGCAGCAGGAACTCTGCAATGCACATTTGGCAAATGCCACTTCGGGGGAGGAGGGGAAGAAGCCACATTCCCAGTAGAACAAAGCTTCAAATACTTACCCATCGTTCATGTGCTGGAGTACAGAGGTGGAGCCAAAAGACCAAGCCGGAGGAGCTGAGAAGCCCAGCTCCCCTGCTCCTGGGATTTCTACCCTAGATCCTGACTGGTGGCTTCACTGTTTGGATCAGCCTCTGGCTTCTAGATAAAACAAACAAGGAAAACAAGGAGTCCTGCGGCACTTTTAAACACTAACAAATTTATTTATTGCATGAGCTTTCATGGGGGAAAATCCTACTTTGTCAGACACGAAAGCTCATGCGATAAATAAATTTGTTGGTCCTTAAAAGTCCCACAGGACTGCTTGTTTGTTTTGTTGAACCAGGCTAACACAGCTACCACTTGGAACTTGGCTTCTACATGACTCTGATGTGAAGCTCCATGCCCGCCCTTTACGATCTTTCCTCTTTTGCCATCCTCTGCCACAGCCTCCGGGTGTGAAAACCTCTGCTGAGGTTCCAGTTGCCCCCAGGCAGTAGCAGGAATTGGCTTGTTTTGCTGCCGTCTATAGGGTTCTGAGCAGCAGCAGAAAGTGCGTGCCCTCTTGCTAACGTTGCTACTGCTGCGCAGAACTAATACCGGCAGCAAGGAGCCTGAAGCTAGCTGTCTGCAGACTCTGGAAGACAACACTGCCTCAGTTCACATTTGGGAAGTATGCCTCAGCCAGAAGAGCGGAAGACTTGTTGTTTTTAAAATGAATGAGGAAAAGTTAACAGGGTGGGTCCTCTTCCCTGATCCAGTGAGCGTCACTCAAAGCCTGTGAGAAGGTGACAGTCGTATAGACAAGGTCGGAAAAGATTTGTGGAGCAGAAGGTTTAGTGGAAGATAATCATTCCAGCACAGAGGCAGGGCAGGGCCAAGAGCATGCTGAAGTTTTAGAGCACAATAGAGTTTTTCTCCCCTATAAGAAATCCAACAGTCTGCCCTTATTTCTTTGCTCTGCTGAGTAAACAAGATGTTTATATAGGCAAAGCCAGTTGCAACAGAGCATGCACTGTTAAAGAGCTGGCAGGGACTACTGCTCATTAACACTAACCACAGTAAAGCCCACTAAGCAAACACAGGGGTGTGGCCAGGACACCCAATCTTAAGCTTGCAGGTAGGTTTGCGCCAGGTGTGAGCCAGGAGGAGCGAATCCAGTAACTGCAGAGACTGGGGCGGGTGGAAATATAATGGCAAAACAAAAGCCAATCCCCCCAAACACACCCTGACAGTGATAGTGAATTGTGCTAGGTGCAATCCAAGGGCTGCTCCCTACTGCAACTCTAGCCACACCAAGCACAACTTTGCGGTAGTTTCTCAGCAACAAAAGGCTTCCCCCACCACCTTTCCAAGCACTTGAGACCCACAGGTGAGCTCACCTCTATGCTGAAGGCCCACCACCGGCACCATCATTCATTCCAGCGCTGGAGCTGGGGAAAGGAGACCAACCCACTGAGCAATACCACAAGTAAGCAGGAGGAAAGAACTGTCTGTAGAGAAAGTCGGGAGAAAGGTGTGCTCCGATGAGGTACTTAGTGGGAGAGACACCAAGCAAGGAGCTTGGAGGGTCAGCAAAGCCCAAGAGCTTTGAAGTGCAGAAAGCAAGATGTTTGGCCAGCAAGACAGCTGATTCCTGAGTTATGGGGCCATGCCAAACAGCACCCTCCAGCTGTCTCCCTTCACACGTACCTTTAGGGCTGTGCTTCTCTCTTCCTTCCCACCATGCCGGAGTCACTCAAGAGGGCGTCTCAGCACCAGACTACAGAGGCAGACCGTTCAAGCCGGATGAAAGAGGACAGTTGTTTGTAAAGGAGACCTGCAGCAGGAAGCAGAAAGTGAGCCCATACCTTTCTTTGGTTCCCTATGATGTGCTTCTTTTTCTGTGCTGGAAATCTACATCCCAGCTAATCAGGGAAACTTGATGGTGACAGCAAGTTCCCTGGTTCACTACCTTTCCGAGCCTGAAGCAGTGAATGCCAAGAGACAAAGTCACAGCCGTGGCTCATCAGGCTGACACGATTCAGGGAGTGACGTGGCTGACCACCTTTAACTGCCCTATCTCAATGGAAGAAGTACCCGTTTGGCAGCTGGGTGAACTGGAGGTGGCCTTTCACTGGAGGACTTTTTAGCCAAACTATTTAACACAGACACCCTTTCTCCAAACTGTCCATTAGTTACTGCAATTAGAGATTCAGGGACAGTGCTCTTCAGAGACGTCCTCCAGAAAAGCCACCCAAGAACAGAGCTGACAGTCCTGGAACTTAAAAGGTGAAGAAAACAGCTAAACGCTCCCATTCCAGCCCCTCTCTCACAGACAGACACGACCAGGTTCTCTAACATCCATCACGGACACCTTTAAAGTAACCATCTATGTCTCCTGCAAACACTTCCCACTCCTACGAGCTCCCACGGTCCCTCACTGATCTTCTATGACACAGACTACTAAAAACCACAGGAGTTTTGGCAGAGATACAAACCCTCCAGCTTCAGGGTTTAAATTGACCAGGAATCTCAGCCTCCTGACCCCCACTCAAAAGGCCGCTTCTAAGATAATTTCCTAGCCCACAGCTTTGACCATGTCACCTCTTCACATCCCTCCACTGGCTCTGCCTACTCCATCACATTAAACACCCGCTGTCTGTTTTCACTCTCCAGAGCCTTCACAGTCAATCCCCTTTCCCGTCCTACTGATCATCTCATTTGCTACCAAGCCGTTGATGCCCAGTCACAGTCGGTCAATGGTCTCATTGCTTCCTTCTGCTAATGCCTTTATCAATTACTTCTTATGCTTGAAATTGTAAGCCCCTTGGGGCAGAGGCTATTTTTGCTTGTTTGCACAGCACCTAGCACAGTGAGGTCAATCACTAGGGCTCCTAAGCAATACGGAGTTTCTAACCAGAGGCAGAACGCTAAATATCACCAAGTTGCCAATGGAGCACCAAGACAGACTAGCCGAGGCCACGTGGCAAGTCAGCAGCGGCACTAGAGTTGCAACTAAAACAAGACCATGGTAAAAACACCTGCCATCACTCTACAGTCATATTCCCATCAGATTTTCAGGAGAAACTGGGTATAGACACATTTAACCTTGGATAAAAGCAGTTACCCAGAACTCCTTCTGTTTGTGATGCCCTTGTTGGCATGCAGAAGTTCTCCCCAAAAGGCCATATTCATGGAGCTCAATGTACCCAGCATATACACAGCAGCACCGCAGACCTTGGAAAATGTGTTCTCTACGATTAGTCAAGGTCCGATGCGAAGCTGGCCAGTGGAACCATGGGCCGGTAGGCAAGCTAAAACAGCAGCCCGCAAAGTGAGAGCCAGTCTCCACGCAGATCAAGAAACACTACAACATGACAATGAATGTTGATTTCAACAACCTAAGTGCTGTTTGTTGGTCAAAGCTACCAGATGACAATGTATTAAAGACTGTTATTGGCTCTGCATGGACGAGGGTTTCTTTTTCAGAAATGATAAGAGCTGTTAGGAGTGTGAAGAAAATAGTGACTATCGACATTTTGCAATATACGAACATGAAATGTTTTCACATCACATATCCTTAACTGTCATATCTCACAAACACCACAATACACACAACAAGACGTGCCCCAGTTAGGTTTTCAGTGTCTTGTGTCAGTTTCTTCAAAACTCTTGGGTGGCTTTCATTTGGTCCTGGCGACTTAATGGCCTTTTGGTCCTGGTGACTCATTACTGTTTAACTTATCAATTTGTTCCAAAACCTCCTCTAATGGCCTGATGATATGCACCCTAGCTTCACCCCTACTTCCCTGCTCTGACAGACTATCTCTGGGCCAAATTCGAGTTGTACTTAGGGGGGAGCAAGAGTTCCCTCGCCCCCCGACTGGCATAGTTGTGCTCTGACATGGCTTCATAGCTCACCAGTTAGTAGGGGACACGTGAGTCTGACCCTTGTGTGCAACTCTTTCCCTTCCAGCTATCTAGGCAGGTGTTCTTGATGCCCTTCAGTGTAGGAGCTGGACATTTGCTAGCAGGAAGCCCGATAAAGCAGTCCACTCAAGTTCTGTACAGTTCCTGCTCCGGGCCTCCCTGCCTCAGAAGGGTTGCGTGAGTGGCAGCCTGCCTGCAGATCTGAGAGCGAAGGCCCACGTCAACCATACACCTGCCTTGTTGTGCTTTCCTGGCATTAGAGGACCTGCATCGGTTCGACGTCAGTGAAATCCTGCATAATCAGAACACCCTGGCTGACAACAGATCCGTGCTGCCCCACAGCACCTCTTGCTCCTTCTGCCCAGAAAACCACCAAACTAGCTTCAGAAGGGCCTAGGACTGCATCATCCCTATTTGGTGCAGGTGGCAAGGGGACCAAACCAATGGGGTCTGCAGATCGCCTATTGTCAGTGCCCTGCAGTTCTGCTCTCACACAGACATCTGCCCCAGCTACACCTAGATAAGCGCCCCGCCGGCATGCACCTTATCTAGGTGTAGCTGGGTTCCCCGCAGTACCAGCTTGTCCTGTAGCCCTGGGAATGCATGGCCCATGAGCTGGCCTGAAGGATCCAACACGTCCCTTTTTCTGTCTGCTGGAGGTAGACAGAACCTATTACAGTGGGGTGGACAAACCAGCCCACAGCTAGGCACCAGCAACTTTACTTTTGGTCAGCAAAGGTTGCTCCTCTAATACATTTCTGCAGTGGAGCCAGGCTACTAAAACTGGTCACCATGGTGGCCGGAAACATAGATTTGTCGAGGCCTGTATTGCAGGCCCTTCTGAAGCTGGCGTTGCCCAGCGTTTGAGCCTTGGCCATGGCGGTTTTCCGGGCAGAAGGAGCAAGAGGTCCTGTGGGACAGCACAGGGCTGACTGTGTGACCTGAGAAGTCAGAGCACAACTACGTCAGTCGGGGGGCAAGGGAACTCTTGATCCTCCAATACAACTTGAAATTGGCCCAGAGGTAGTCTGTCAGAGCAGGGGTGAAACCGAGTCTCCGCTGATAAAATTCCCACTGGCTTCCTCAGAGCCCAGATTTCACCTCAGGACTCCTGGGTCCTATTCCTGTCTCCACTGCTTGCTTGCTACACAACAAAAGGCAAAGGCACTTAGCTGCCCATTTTTTCTCTCCAGGACAGGAGAATAAGACTTCTGACTTAGGCCTGTAACACTGCAAACATCATTAAGGCAACTCGTGTGCTCGATGTCCATGGAATTCACCCCAGAGTTCACATCTCAGCTATCCTTTGCAGTACATTTCTCCAGCGTTTAAGACATTTGCTTAAGAAACCACATTTCTAATCCTCACATGGTTGCAAGAATGCCTCTGAAAACACAACCAAGTATAAAGGACACAGTGCTGGCTGACTGAGTCTGCGGCCAGCCTGAAACAATAGCTCTAAGAGAGGTGAGTCGTCCCATTCTTGTCAATAGGGTGTTGACTCTGAAACCTAAAGATGATGTTTTCAATGTTAACACCTAATTCCTTCACAAATGATTCTGTTCAGCAAACACTTCCCTACATGCAGGTAGGATGCCTCCCCCAACCCCAAACATCTTCCTCCTAGATACTTAAAACCCTTTGTGCCCTATGTAGATGCAAAGCTCTCCAGTTCCCTCCAACCCTAAATAGTTGCTCAAATACAGCAGCAATACTACTACAAAAGCAAGGTGTTTATTGAAACTGTAGGATCAGCGCAAAATAAACTGAATTCATCATCAAGCTACATACAGGAAATACTGTACAGAGTGGATTATTCATTTTCATGAACCCGTCTCAAAATCCACAGAGTATGAAAATTTCTAGCAACCCTGTAGCTGAATAAAGGGCCCCATTCACTGCTATGTTTGCCCTAGGGCCTTCCATAAAGATCTCTTTGCACCTTCACAGTGTTTGACTATCAAATCTATCCAGCCACATACTCACCTCAAGTCACAATGGTGTAAATCTGGAGCAACTTCATTTAAATAAACTATTCCTCCATATTTACTCGGGCGTAATCCAGGTCAGAATGGTTTCATAAAAACCCCAGCAATGCAATTATACATCAGGCAGGTTTGGTCCACTTATTGGACTGCTGTGTTTCCGAGTTTTCTTTCCTAGTTCACCTGTTGACGTTCTTCTTTGGAACTTCACCTCCACGTTTTAGCCAGATGGGGCCTCAGAGCTCAAATACCAGGCTGTAAATTTGCACCGATGGTCTGATCCTCTGGTAGCTATCCCCTAAACACCCAGGATTTCAGCTCCAGACAATGCAACCGTTTCAGCAGCCGAGAGCCTTGCCAGGGGCTTGTTTACAGTTACATCGTGGTTAATTCCCTTTCCTTGTGGTCTCCGTTCCCGGCCAGACTTGCGCAGGTGGCTTCTCAATGCACACAGCCGGCTCACACTGATTTCAGAGACAGCCCAGCACACCTAGAAGGTCCATTTGAAGCCAGTAGAGCTGGTTCTTCCAGAAGAGGACTCCTTCATGCCAAGGCAGGCGTAAGACGTAACAAGCTGGCAGAAATGGGGACACGGAGAGACTCAGGGGTGTCTACACAGCAGTCAGACACTCACGGCTGGCCTGGGCCAACAGACTTGGGATAAGGAGCGGTTTCACAGCAGGGCCGAGGTTTGGGTTCCAGCTGCAGTTTGTCCTCTGGGACCTGCCACCTCACAAACAGCTACACTGCAATGAGATAGCCCTTACGCCTGACTCATCGGGCATGCGCCAGTCGTGGGTTTTTAATTGCAGTCTGGACATGCTGTAACTGGCCTATTTATAGTTACTCAGCATGTCTGTGGCACTGCCAGAAACAGAAGCCAGCTCTCCCGCCAGGCTGTCACTACAGGACTCTCAGAACATGCCCCACCTCAGATACAGGGTGGAGAAGAGTTAAAGGAAAGGTCTGCCAGAGGACTTTTGTCCCACCTAAAAGGCTGGTGAGAGCGTGATGGAAGCTAACTAACACCCTTCGTCTGGGTAGCCACACATAACCTGTTCCTCTGCCTCCCTGAGAAAAAGATAATATAGGGCAAAAAAAAGGAGAGACCATAGGAAGATGCAAGTGTTAACGCTTCCTACTTTTTATTCCAACACCTGCAGGTTTCTCAACGCATGCATGTGCTCCTTGCTCCCCTCCCACCTCTTCATCCTTCCCTGATTCTGATCGTCTTACTAGGAATGTTTCCAAAGCAAAACAAACAAGATGTCCTGTGGCACTTTTAAAGACTAACAAATGCATTTATTGCATGAGCTTTGGTGGGAGAAAAACCCACTTCATCAGATGCTTGAAAATGGGAAACTTACAGAATAGGAAGAAAACAAGTGCAGGGAAGTGTAAGTCATAGGATCAGATCAGACTTTTACAGTAAATCAGGGGTCTCAAACACACAGCCCGCAGGCCACATGCGACCCCTAAAGCTATTTCTTTTGGCCCACAACGACACTATTGTTACTGATATTTGCAATATCGTTGTATGAAAAGGGTTCAGCGGTGCAGCCCTTGGGCTAACGTACTAGTCCTCACACGGCCCTTGTAGTGATTTGAGTTTGAGACCCCTGCAGTAAATCAATGCAGTTGTTTAGATTCAAACAGCAGAGAACAGCAGATAGGAGGGAGGTGGGGGGAAAAGGAAAGCAAAAATACCTGTTGTACTGTGGAAAAAAAAAATCTCTATTCAATTCTAAATTGATGGTGTCAGACCTGCATATGAATTACAATTCTGCAGTTTCTCCTTGAAGCTTTGATTTGTTATCTATTTGCCTGACACAGATCCTGAAGGTATCTGTCTCTGTCTAAGGGATAGGAACAAAGATTGTATCTCTAGGCTTGGCTGTAGGCAATGAATCGAGTGGTGTGTCTTCCGTGGAAGCAGAGGCAGCTTTTGGGGTAGGCAAAGCAGGCACACAAAGCAGGCGCATGCCTAGGGCCCCATGCAGAAAGGGGCCCCATCGCCTGCTTCGCCTACCCCAAAAGCTGCATCTGCCTCAGTGGGCAGCAGGAGAAATTGGCCCCTGGGGCTGGGGTCTGCAGTGGGGAGCTGGAGCGGTGGTGGGGTGGAGGGGGCCGGAGATGGAGGAGCCAGGACCGTGGAAGGGGGGTCCCTGGGCCTATGGGGGGCCCTAGGTAAGGGGCCCTTGCCTAGGGCCCCCAGTAGCCAAAAGCTGCCTCTGCATGGAAGCTCGAGCGCTGTAGGTAACTATAGCTGTTTGTAGACTTTCAATATAGGGTGGTGTTTATATGTCCATCCCTGATTTCTACTGCGATGTCCCAAAAGTGGCTCTCCCGTGTGGAGTGTTCCAGGCTAAGGTTGATTGTGGAGTGGAAATTATTGAAATCTCTGTGGAAATCTCTACTCTTAAAACTATAATACCCACCTGGGGAAGTGAAGAAACAAATTAACAGAGCCACACAGACACCCCGAAGTCAACTACTGCAGGAGAAACCCAAAAGAGAAAACAACAGAACGCTGCTAGTCATCACCTACAAGCCCCAAGTCAGACCTCTACAGCACATCATCAGGGACCTACAGCAGTAGTTTTCAAACTTCTTTTAACTTGGGACTCAGCTGAAAAAAAATCATATATACCCAAGACCCAACAATTACATCTTTCCCCAATGCATTCCAGTCTTGGCAGCAGCAGTAGGGGCTGCCACGACCCAGTGCCTGAGGGTCTGTGGCCCAGGACTGGGTCCCAATCCTACGTTTGAAAAACACTGACGTACAGCCTATTTGATAAGACAATCCCTCACTCTCTCAGGCCTTGGGAAGCAAACTTCTTGCCACTTACAGACAGCCCCCAACCTTAAACAGGTACTCACCAGCAACTACAGAGCTAACAGAAACATTAAAGCAGGCACATATCCCCGTAACAAAATATACTGTCAACTTTGCACACACATCTGCACAAAAGACACCATGAAAGGACCTAATCAAGCCAGCTACTCCATCAAGGGCTCATTCACCCGCTCATCCACCAATGTGATTTATGCCACCATGTGCCAGGAATGCCCCTCTGCCTTATATATTGGACAAACAGGACAGTCTCTGCACAAAAGAATAAATGGACATAAATCTGACATCAGAAATAACATTCAGAAACCAATAAGGGAACATTTCAATCTTCCTGATTGCTCCATTACTGATCTGTTAATAGCCATACTCAGGCAAATGGATTTTAAAAAAAAAACCCCAGCTTCAAAGAGGAAACTGCGGAATTGGAATTCATATGCAGATTTGACACTGTCAATTTAGGATTGAATTGAGACTATAGCAGGTCTACACTAAGATTTTTAAATTGATTTAACTTAAATTGATCTAACTGAATCAAAATAAAAATAATTAAATCAATTTAAGTTAAATCGATTTAACATGTCTCCACTAGAAATCCAAATCGAACTAACACGTCCATGGGCAGGACTTGCTAGTTTGATGTAGGAGAGGTGCACCGTGGGAAATGTGGCAAGATGGCCCCCAAGAAGGGCCATGCCCCCACCCAATATATAGAAAAAGGAAGGCACCCTGGGAGGGAGAAGGGCAAAAGTGCTAAATCGCAATAACAGTTAAATCGAAACAACGCAGCTATACCGCAATATTTCAAAATAATAGCTTAGATTTAAGCATCATTTTGATACAAAGTGAGGTTTTATTATTTCAAAATGATCATTCCTTATTTGGAAATGAGAGAGCTCCTCATTTCGAAGTAAGGAAAGCTAGTGTAGACATGCGCTACTTTAAACTGAAATAACCATCATTATTTTGATTTAAAGTGTAAGTGTAGACATACCCTATGTTTTCTTCCCAGTACAAGTAATTTTGCTTTCCTTTCCCCCATCTCCACCTCCCTCCTATATGCTGTTCTCCACTGTTTGAATCCAAACAACTGCTCTCCTTTGCTGTAACAGTCTGACCTGATCCTAGGACTTACACTTCCCAGCATTTATTTTCCTCCCATTCTATAAGTTCCCCCATCTTCAAAGTGGCTGACAAAGTGGGATTTTCTCCCATGAAAGCTCACGTGATAAATAAATGTGTTAGTTTTTAGCAGTGCCACCAGACTCCGTTTGTTTTGCTGAACTACTCTGACACAGCTAGTCCACTGGAACTTTTTTCCAAACCAATTATTCTTCCGTTCCTGTATGTCTTGAGCGCTATCACTTCAGCAGACTGAGCTAGGAGCCTGCAGAGCCGCTTCTCTGCAGCGTGAGTTTGCCCCTTCACCAACCGGGATGTTTTTCTGGCCCAGACTTTGCACGCACTAACGATCCATATTCCACACTCCCTCCCCCTTACTTCACCGAGTCCTAAGGACCAAATGCTTCCCAGCTGCAGTTCTAGAGGGGCAGGTTTAGAGGCGCATTTTTTCAGCTTTGGAGAAGCTCTTCCAAAATGTCCAAGATTCCACTCTAGGCCTGATTCAGTGCATCCTGTGCCCCATCTGTTAGTTATCTGACAGTCCAGAGCAGGACCGCCACTGCCGGGTCAGCTGAAACTCTGCCACAGAGCTTGTGCATCCTGAATGCATTGCGGCAATCTCTCTGCTTAATGCAGCAACTCTGTCGCAGACCCTAGTGAGCAGCACACACCGGATGGCTGAGATGGGAATCCAAGCGTGGGATTCGCAGGGGTGTTTCAAGGTCCGGGAACGTGACTGGAATCCAGCCACCACCTCGATCCCAGAGTCCTAGGTCCCCTCCCAGAACGCAGACCTATCCGGCATCCCTCAGTGCCCGAATCTGCTGTCCGGCCGCCGAGGCTGTTTGTGTGCAGCGCTAACCCTTCAGACCCCCTCCTGGACCTAAACACACCCGCTCCCAGAGCTCCACACAACAGGCGTGTTGCTTCCAATTCACAGCTGACCTTGCACTCAGGGCACGCACAAGCTGGGAAGTGGTCAACACACACACCTGCTTTGACAATCTTCCAACTTTACGTTCTCTGTATTCAGTCATGTAAAGCTCTGCACAGCACAGCTCACACAAGACCATGGACCAGACTCATCGCAAGATCCCTTACTAGGTTACCCTTCCCTTGGGGACTCATCTCTGGGCCCCCACCCATTGGCCTACACTGCCCAGCAGCCGTTTCCTTCATCTTACACTGGTGCAAAAGAGCTCTCCCTCCTCCGTGAGTCCCCTTATAGACCCTGCTGGGGATACCTGCTTCTGGGTGAGCAGCTGCAGCACGCTGCAAGCTCACGAGGAGATGAAAGCACGAGGACCCACGTGGTACAAGGTGTGTTCTCATCTTCCCTGAGGAGACCACCCCCATTTCATGGAGCCTGGAGGGCAGGGTGCCCAACGCATGGGAGACTGACTGTGCACCGATCAAGTGGAAGACAGTTGAGGAAAGTGCAGCACAAAGGATGACAAGAGACTAGTCTGTAAGCAAAGACATGTCTGCTAAACACCCAAAGGGAACGCATGCCACCAACGTCCAGTAGGCAACTAAGTTTGAGAAGATGTCAAAGCAAACAAGGAATAGACTTGAGAAGCTAGTGCGTTTGCATATTGCTTGAGCTAACGTGACCGCAGGACGCTCCCCATCTGATCCACGGTACTGCACACAATCTTTAACCAGCACTTTGAGAGGCCATGTGGATTACCTATGCAAAAACCCAACCGCAAGGAGGAGCTGGTTGAGTTGGCAGGGACTGATCTGAGGACCTTTAGATCAAAGAGCAGAAGTCTCTATTGCCTGAGCTGAAAGGACCAGGGCAAAGTGAACTTAAACCTCTACAAGAGGTCTCAGCAGTAGAGCGAGACAGAGCCATGCTACATCAATAGATTACACAATAAATGATGCTGATGTAACGAGGTCCACAACTGAAGCTGAGCCTTAGATGTTATCACTCATACGGGTATGTTAGCCAGCGGGAGCTGGAATGTGAACATTAGGAGATTGTGTTGATTGTCATACCACTTCTAGCAAATGCTGCTGCCGACATCAGCAAACGCTATGGGCTAATTAAAGAGCACAGAAGTGTGGATTTTACGGAAACTCTATTACTGGCTCAACGTGTGAGACACAACAGCAATGTCAGACATTTTAAAGGGATGAATGCTGCCAAACAGCAATGTGTTTATGGTTGAGTCACCTGCCAGAGCCTCACCTACACGCCATCTGTAATTGGCACAGCGAAGAAAGCTTGAGAGAGGTCTAAATCTGCCTGGGAAAGACGGAGGGAGAAAAGCCACTGGGAAAACTGCCTGAAAAACATTTCAGAGCCCTGCACCAAACACGGTAGCTATTTGGTGCCTGATGTTACAAGTCCATAAGCTGAGGCATAAGATGGTAAATAACTTTTATAACAGTTGCCCCAACCGCTATCGGGGCCCTATTGTGCGAAGTGCCGCACAAATAAATTAGCTGGTCTTTAAAAGTGCCACAGGACTCCTCTGTCCTTACTATGTGGATTTCACAGTCTAGACTGACAATAGGAAAAGGGAATGACTGTTTCTCCCATGTACAGATGGAGAAATTAAGGCACAGAGTACATATAGCAGAGCAGGGCCCATGTCACCCAAATGCCAGTCCAGCACCTTAACTGGAAGGCCACCCTTCCTCAAAATATTGCAGTGTGTGGGGAGGTGAATCCTTTATACACAAACATAGGAAAAGCCCAAAATTCAAAGTTAGTTACAAACATAGGCATTGTATGAAGATGCTTCAGTCTCCTTGCTCTGAAACATCAGGGACAGCCACAGCTGGACACGGGACCCCGCCCAGGGTGGGCAGCACTCAGAGATGGCACCAAGCGCTCTCAGTCTCTCCTGAACATGTAGCTGGCAGTTCTTGCTCACCTGCTTGGGGTAAAACTGACGGTCACATGCAGGGCTGGGAAGAAGTTGCCCTGGGTCAGACTGGCAGGGACCATGTGGGTATTCTACCTTTCTTTACAGCATAGGGTGTGGGTCACAAGCTGGAACGTCTCCTTTAGTCATTTCTCTGCCACTGCAGAGGCGCTGAGCATCGATCCACCTCAGTCCATCTGTAGCACAGAATGACTTGTCTCCCGTGGGCTGTAATTCTCTGGTCTAATTCCTATCAGCATGAAGATGGTGTTTGTACCCTGTGCTACACAGGATTTCATGATGTCTTGGTCCCTTCTGGCCTCAAACTCTGCTCCTAGGTACATGCCTCCATCTAATCCACTTGTTCCTCCATCTCCACCACCCTCAAAAACTTGGCCACAGATCAGTGGAGGAAAGTCTTCAGTTTAGAGGTGGAGAGATGAGAGCACTGGGTGCTGCACACATGGAGAGAGGACAGACCCACGGTCAGCGCAGACAGTGTGTAGCTGCACATATGTTTCGTGATTTGGTTGGGCACAATTAAAGTGGAAAGACCTCGAGAATAAGCACAGGGTTAGGAGGCAGGAGCTGCTGAATTCTACCTTTACCTTCTGCTTCAGTCTCTTTATCACTTTCACACAGGTGTCTTGGGAATTAATACCTTCCTGGTGCTTTTAACATGAAAGCTGCTGTATAAATGCACTGTGAAAAGACTGGTTTTCCACTACACTTCCGAAGCCTTGTTTGCTTTCCTTTGTCTTTGTTCAAATGCAATCACGGCTTGGCACTCCCTGACTTCCAGGTTAGCTCTTTACAAACTGCAGTTTTAGACTGAAGATTCCCAGCCTTGCTGAGGTGGGTTACATAACCCTTCATTCAATGGCCCACAATAAAATTTGGACTTGGGCCATTTTTGATTCTTTGCGACAGATTCAAAGGCTTGAGAAGCCTTCCTGAGTCCTTCCATGTGATGCTTCATTCCCTTGTAGCTGGCCAAGTTGCCTGTTTGCACCCGATCATCACATAACCGTCAAATTCAGCTCAACACACTGTATTCTCTGTGCTCCCCACAGCTCCAGATCAGGGTTCGTGTTCCTACAACCCAACAGGTCGCTCAGCATGGCCATTCTCTTCAATTAGCATGCAAATCCTTACCATACACATCCTCTGACACCTCAAAAAGTCCACCAGCAAAACCAGGGAGAACAGAGCCAGACCTGACAATTCTCAGCTACAGACGGGCGCCAGACAAAAAGAACTTACAACAGGCTGTCCTCATCCACCTTGAAGGAACACTAAAGGGCAAATGCCCAATTTTGTTACCCAAGCAAAGCGGGGCCCAACCCAGCTCAATGGCACTTGTCTGTAAGGCAATAGCTTTTGAACAGTGAGGTCAATGAACTCCAGGAAATGCTCCGGAAATCTCTGGGCCAAACCCTGCTGAGTCTGATGAAAAATCCAAAAACCAGAGTAGAAAATGGGGAGCATCTTGACCCTGGTTAGCTGAGTTACCAGCTTCAGCCACCTCTGCAACAGGTAACAAAGAGCCACCTGAAGGCAGCCATGTTGCCCTTCACCCTGATGGAGTCTGAAATGCTGATGCCCCCACCGCCAAAGGCTTCTCTCTCAGCCAGGAAGCAAAAATAATGGCGGGGGGCATGGGTTTGCAGAGACCCCGAACAGGGAGGGGGACACTCAAGGGGCTTGTACAGTGAGTAGAAAGATGCTCTGAGCCCTCAGCGTCTATGTGTTCAGCCTGCTGAAGCAACCAAGGGTGAGACCCACTCGTTCCATGCAGAGCCCCTTTCCCTACGCTGGGGTTCTTGTGATGCTGGAGAGTGACATTTCCCAGCTCCACTTCCTTGGCAGTCAGTGACTAAGCTGGAAAATCCATTTCAGTCTGCTTGCAGCTACCTGCTCCGAACTAAGGCCCAACATACCCAAGAGCGTCCCACTGCTGGCACAATCCCAGCTGCCTCTTCAAGAGGCTTTAAACGCTCCACTTGGTTCTAGTGTTGCTACGCACTCCAAAACCCACCTCCTGAGAACTAGCGAAAGCGACTCCACCCTGATGAATCTCAGCCACACTTGGCATGCAGGGACGGCTGAGATGCTGAGCCAAGGCATGACGAAGGCCACGTACTGCAGAATTCATCCTCCACTGCTGCCTAACCAGAGGCCAACAGTGGGAATGGAATAGGGATATTTCCATCCCCCAGTGCTGCACGCTTCTTGCTCCAGCATGCTGCACTGTTGTGCACTATGCGACTTTGCATCTCTGGGTTAAGGAGTCTTCTGCTCCTTCCTGAGAGCCAAATAAAAGAAAGGAGATGAACATGGAGCTAATTTCACATGGGGTCTCTTCCTAGCGTTGCTACTTTGCATGACTTTCTGCTGTGCACCTCATCTCATATTCCACCTTTGCAAAGTGAGGGTAGAAACAAACTCCACAGCAGTGCTGGGGGGATTATTTTGTTAGGGTTTGAAATGCAAAAGGAGGTGCTTCCATACCCCTGCTCATAGAGACAAGTCGAGGACTGTTAAGTGGGGAATGCCAAGAGTTAGACAGGAGACTAGTGGCCCTGCTAGGGATCCCAGCACTGAACTCTATAAATAGCTTTCGAAAGCCTTGTATTTGTGGGCTTGTAGACCATTTAAAAAAGAAAACTCAATTTACACCAGGGGGCCTCAAATTCACGGACTGTGGGCCCCATCCAGCCATTAAAGTTATTTCCTCTGGCCTGCAACAACACTATTGTTATCGATATTTGCAACAATGCTGTAAGAAAAGTTTCAGTGATGAGGCCCTCAGGCTAATGTACTATCCCCATGTGGCCCTCATGGTGATTTGAGTCTCAGACCCCTGATTTAGACACAGAAAAGCAGCTCCCCGCGGCTCTCTGCCTCCATAGCTTTTCTGCACACATCTGAGAGCAAAATTTTTCGAGCCAATGTCTAGTTGGCCAGGAGACACCACCCCAGCTGTACAACATACTTCAGACTTCAAACACTCAAATTTTAGCTGGAAAGTTGCATCAAAAAAAGCAAAAATATTCATTATGTCCTCTCCCTACAACCATCACCACAGAGAACAGAGCAGGAGAGTTCTTTAACACGGTTCATCTGGTTTCCTTTCTCCAGTTTGCTGAAAGATTTAGTGTCCTGTCATTTACTACATGCTAACATCCCCCCAGCTGAATGACCTAAGGTTTGCTGCTGCTGCTTACAGCAACAGAACAGAACTGATGGGAGAGCCCCCAGTGCTTTCTAAAAAATATCTAGGCTGTCAAGAAATTAGATCCTGTTCCAATCTCAGCCATGGCTGACTATCCTTCCCCTGCTGCCATTTTAACCCACTTTTGCTATGCGATGACCCACAGCAGGTCAGAATCCTCTCCAAAGCAGAATATGGTGCTGTCACATTGCCTTCCCATGCCCTCCGTCCGCCGAAGTTACCATGATCTCCGCACGACAGCCTCGAAAGCACGGTGGCAGTTTAAAGGTCTCACCTAGCGGAGCTTGTCGAGAACCTTCAGGACCAGGCCTGAACGGCAGCTTTTCAACACTCTTTGGCTACAGATAAAAATGATGCAGTTGATTCTTGAGTGTAGGAACAAGGGCTTCTAATGCGTTTTTCCGGCACACAGCACAGCAGGGTTCTGATCTAAAGTGGGACTCCTGGTGCATCATGACAACATAAAATAACAGTGCTGTAACCAGAGTGGTGCTCGAGCCCATAAATAACAGCGCTCTTGTCTTCACTCCAAGGGAGCGGACGGTGGCAGAGTTGCAAGATTGCGTCAGCAGGCGGACCAGCCAGCAGCATGCGACACGCATCTAGGAATGGCCTGGTACTGAATTCTGATATCCTAGTTACGAGCAGCAGATGTTGTTTGGAGAAGCGCTCTGGCCTGCGTCAGATAAGATCATCACGGCGGTGCCCCTTCTGGCCTCAGACGATGAATCTACCAGGAAGAAAAAGCTACTTGCCTCTCAGCAAAGCCAGCAAGTGCCCACTAACAAGAGAGATGGTAACAGCCAGCGCAGCGTCGCACATAAGTGCATCACCCACAAGCACTCAGAGAAAAGCCTCCAAACAGAGTCCCCATGTGTATAACTTGGAGCCTTCCATCCCACAAGTCACCCATCAGAGAACAAAAGGGGAGGAAACCTGAGCATCCCATTCTGCCCTGACTTCCACTGTGCAATGCCACTGACTGGGACACCAGGCCAGGCGGGACAGAGGACTTGCCACACCTTGAAAAAAAACAGTCCTCTTCCCCGAGATCTGGAGAAAACAAGAGGTTCACTTCCATTTGTGACAGGGAGCATGAGTGCAAGGGTCCTATCAATCACTCCGAGAAGGGACATTGCATTGAAAATACCCTCCTGCAATGCCCTTTGCCTGGACAACACCATCCCACTCCCAAAACAGCCCCATGCTTACGCACCAGCCATCGCCTCTAACGATCACACACCCTTTGCATAACCAGGGCAGGGTGCACGTGCACCTCTCTGTATTTATCTACAGTACGTAGAGGTGGCATCATCACCTCAGCATCCGAACACTTCCCAGCCCTTCACACAGTTGTCCCTGCAACTCCCTGTGAAGCAGGGCAGGGCTCTTATCCCCATTACAGATGGGAAACTGAGGCATAGAGAGGTTAAGCAACTTGTTCAAGGTCACATAGGAAGTCTGTGGCAAAGCAAAGAACAGACCCAGGTCTCTCAGGCCCTAGGCTAGTTCCCTACCCCCTGGTCCATCCTGCTTCTCTTCCCTTCCCTGCCACACAACCTGCATTAAGCTTTCATGGCTGCCAATCACCCTATTCTCCAAGCAGCCCACAGACACCCTGCTTGCCACGGTCCATCACACTGTCTGGTAAGGGACAGACACACTGGACCGGGAACCTGAATTTCAGTGAGAAGATCCATCCTTCGATGACGCTACCAGGCTGGGCCTCACACAGGCTGCTGACCCAGAGTTGAACGGCTCCGTGCCTCTCATCACCAGTCTCGTGCCCCTGGAATCACCACGTGTGACTGGACCAGAGCTCAGGATCACTTTGTGGATGCCATATAAATTGTCCTCCCCTCACAGGTGCACTTGTTCTCGTTGGCTGCTGTGTTTGTCTTTTAAAATTATAAAAAGAACCCGGGAAGCATTTGCTTAGCAAATAGCCATGAAACCTTTGGACCTCCTAAAAGCTTGATGATGTCCCTTTCCATATCTCCTTTAAAAGGACTGACAGAGCAACAGTCACACACTTAACAAAAGAAAAGGGGGCACAACTCTCGATAGAGAAGTTTTGCCTGCCTAGGCGCTGTTTCTGGGCAGGAAGTTTCAGGCAGTCAGCCTGCGCATGCACATGCAGAGAGCCCACCCAAACACAAGGCTGGGAATCTAGTCCAACACGCCAGGGAGAGTAACAGCTCACATTCCCAGCCCTTCACTGTGAAGTCTGCTCTGCCAAGTTAATGTCTACAGGGGGAGGGAGGGGACGCTATTAGACACTGGATAAAAATTTTACTCCAAACAACGTAGAAACTTCAGCTGGCGGGGGCGACTAGCCACGTCACAGGCTGATTTAGTTCAGACCCTTCCAAAGCTTTAGTCTGGTTCAGACCTGGATGCAGCCATGTACTAGAGAATCCAGGTATGAGCAGACAAAGGATCTTACCGGCTCAAAATGGTTTCAGGCATCGATCAGCCGCAATGAGCGATAACAAGGAACATGCAACTCCACCTTAATGGCCTTCGGCTTATTTCTGCAGCTGCCTCCGCTCTGCCCTCACTCACGGGAGCATGAGACCACTCAGCTGAAAATGTGCCCAACCTCTTGTGCCAACAGCCATCCCGTCGACAGAAAAATTGCCTGTCTCTGAGAGGCGAAATAACACTTCCCACTGCTCCCCTTCTACGGTCACCACTTGGTAGAGGACCAAGAACTGAGTTAAGGCACAAGGATCTTGGCTCCTGCCCACCAATAAACATAGGCGCACTAGGTAGAGAACAGCTTGTTTACAACACCTCAAGCCTCCTCCCCATCTCCAGTAACCATCAAGTTATAAGCTTGACTCATTAGAAGAAATATTTTACCTCTGCTTAGGCTTACTGAGATACGGCTAACCCTATCTTCAAAAGTGTCTGACGAAGAGGGATTTTCTCCCACAAAAACTCATGCAATAAATAAATGTATTAGTCCTTCAGGGTCACAGGACTCCTTGCTTGTTTTCTTGAACTAGACTAACAAGGCTGCCCCTTTGGAACTAGATTCCTTGCAAACTCTACCTCCTCACAAAACAAAGACCGCCTTTGGGGTGAAATTGAGCATGGACATTTTTAAGCTAGCTAAAATTCAGCTTTTACTTTGTATAATTTAGACACAATATTGATATTTAGGAAGCATTTTATGTGTTTATCTATTTAAATGTGCCCCGTTGTGGGAAATTATTGGAGGGCATTTTACTTACTTTGCCTCTTTGAAAATTTTGATCATCCCTGGAAATAATTTTCCGTGCGTGTGCGTGTGCAGTGACATCAACACATTTGCTGAGAACAATGTCACCCTCTCAAGCCTGCACATTCTCAACTCAGGATATATATAAAGTTATGAGCAACTGAGTAAATATAGAGGGAAAGATTTCACACAACCTGAACTATGGCATTCGTTGTCATGAGAGCCACAGGACCAAATGCCAGAATGTACCAGAGTCAACTGCCTGCCCCAATCACTTAACGCAGACCGGCAAGGAGGCACGATGTTCAGGCAGAGAGAAAAAAGTGTGTGCGACTGGCCGCGCTGTCCTCATTCCAATACACAACTTGTCAATGCACGTTACAGTGAAACCTGATGAGAGGGCATGGAACAAATGCCTGGGACATGCACGGCAGGGAAGGAGCTGGGCAATGTGGAAGCTGCTCACTTGGGGCTGGCTGGGTCGGCACCTCCCCTGTACCGACTTGGCCGTCTGGTAGATGAAGTTTAACACAGATCCCAGCCAATGATGATCACTCACTGAAAAACCCAGCCTGCCATTGCCCCTTTCCTCAGAGCATTTCAGAGCCCTGTGTGAATTAGGCCATCAACACAAAAAATAAGTTGAGTTAACATAGGCCACCAAGGTCTCTTTCTGTCCCTGCCTGCAGCCAGGATCAAGCCGCCCAAGGCTTCTCGCACGCCAGCTTGCAGCCAGGGTCCAGCTGCCCCAGGCATTTTGCTGGAGCTCTTGACAAGAAGGTCGGGTAACCCACCACTGCAAGGGAATGCAGTGTCTCCTCCGACCCTGCGTCACCCTATCTATGACAGGAGCCCAACACGAGCCCTAGGGCTTTTATGTCACAGTATCAAGGAGAAAAAAGCAAGGAGTCTTGTGGCACTTAAAGACTGACAGATTTATTTATCGCATGAGCTTTCGTGGGAGAATATCCCACTTCATCAGACGCTTTGAAGTGTCTGACAAAATCAGATATTCTCCCACGAAAGCTCACGTGATAAATAAATTTGCTAGTCTTTAAGTGCCACAAGACTCCTTGTTTTTTTTGCTTTACTAGACTAACACAGCTGCCCCTTGGGAACTTGACTAGTACGAAGTAAGTAACCTCAGGAGAGGAATCAGCGTGTACGCCACCACCGGTCTGTCGACAGAACCCTCTAGTGTGGGCTTCACCAGCGCCCGGCAGTGACTGCCCTTGCCCAGGGGGACCAAGCAACATGGAGACACTGAAAAGTTCCCTTCTTTATCTGGACAGAGAGCACGTAGCATTTCTCACAATCACTGCTTTTACCCCTACAAATATTCACTGATCTTTTTGTCCCCTGAGTTTCTCTGTGATTTCTATGGCAGACAAAGGGGAAACCCATGAAAGGACCTTCCGGCATTAGAGCTAGACCAAGGCACGTCAAAACGAATCGGTGTCTGGTAACCTGATGAAAGCTTACAGATGAACTGTATCTACTTGGGTTGCTCTTCCACCAGGTGCACACCCGGCTGAAGGAGTAGGATTTCCACAAGAGGCAGCCTGCGTGTTGGGTGAATAAAGCACTCCAGAGCTGTTGGCTGGGAACAAGTTCAGAGGCAAGGAATTCCACAGAGCAGGCACGAAAAGGGGATATTTTCAGCTGATGAACACCGAACATAGGCCTGGTAGGACATACAACTCTGGGTCTCTGCGATAGGCAGGCAATCAGCTGGAAGGCACCCTTCCACGAGGTTGTGCGCTGCTCTCAGAGCAGAGAGGAATCCTCCTCACCAGGCAAGGAGGCTGATGTCCTGAGCAGGCAAGTCTCTCACACTGCACAGCACGGTTAGCTGTAAACCCACGGTGATAACGGGGATGCAGTCCTGATCGCTGTGCTCCAACAGCACAGGCTCCCTTAGCTGTGAACACTAACTTTCACAGCTGTTAACACTGTCCTCTCTTGGCCAGAAACTGGGAACACGTGACACAAGGGATCACTTGAGGATCAGTCGTTCTGTTCATTCCCTCTGTAGCGCCTGGCACCGGTCGCTGTTGGAAGACAGGATACTGGACTAAATGGACCCTTGGTCTGACCCCATGGCCGTTCTTATGTTCTGTAGGGTCTAGGACACATGGTAGTCCAGTTCCAACTCCATCCAGTAGGGGGCAGTGGTGCTCTGCCCATCTCACCCCACAATATACACTGCTCCACAACCAACATGGAGGATCTTCATTATTCTAGTGCTGTAACCTTGCTCCGTCTCAACCTTTTTTGCTTTATGCAATACCCCACATCCAGCAGCAGTCCGACTGAAAGAGCTGGTACTCCAGACCAGTCCCTCAGTGGTTTCTGCTGCTGTTACCAGCAGCAAAATAATTAATGTTGATATTTAAGTCTCACCGTCAGGCTTCCCCCCAAAAAAGAATTTCATTTGCAACTGAAATGAATGAGGTCAGGACACATCTTGCAGGGCTGTTACTGTTGGTCTGGGCAGACAGCCCTGAAACAGGTCACGCTTATGTTCTCTTCGCCTAGAAAATTTTTAAGAAAGGCTGAGATTCTGCAATTTTAAAAGGGATAGCCATGTTAGTCTAGTCCAGTGAAAAAACAACAAGGAGTTGTGTGGCACTTTAAGACTAACAGATTTATTTTTTGCATGAGCTTTCATGGGAGAAGATCCCACTTCCTCAGATGCTTCGAAGATGGGTGAACTTACAGAAAGGAATGAAACTAAATGCAAGGGGGTGTAAAACATAGGATCAGGTCATAAAGTAACAGCAAATCAGAGCAGTTTACAGGCTGAAACCATGGGAAGCCTGAAGTCAAATTACCCTTTGTAATGGGAAAAGAACCCATAGTCTGGATCAAGTCCTGCTTTCACAGAATTTAGCTTGCATATTAATTCGAGTTCAGCTGTCTCTCTTTGAAGTCTTGATGTCCCAGGTACCTCTCTAATGACAGTCGTTAACAAATCCATCATCGAGTGATTAGGAAGATGGAAGTGCTCAGCAACCGGTTTCTCTGTTCTTTGATTTCTGATATCAGCTCTGTGTGAAATTCTGCAGAAACCAACAGGGTCACTTGAGAAATCCCAGGACAGGGAACTGACCCATGACGCACCAGTTCATCTTGCCGGCAGTGAACACAGTGCTGAACTCTCCTCCCAAGGCTCTGCACAAAGCAGGCTCTCATCCAACATCACATCAGAAGACAGGCCAGGCTGAGCAGGGCAACAGGACTCTCGGATATCACCCCCAACCTGGACTTCTGTTTAGCACACCTGCATCTGGCAGATCCAGAACCAGTTCAGTTTCTCTTCCAGGACTTGATGACTATTCCTAGGCCTACCACCCTGTACCGAAAACCTACTGATCGGTATAGTTACCTACATCCTTCGAGCTTCCATCCTCAACACACCACACGATCCATTGTCTACAGCCAAGCCCTAAGATATAACCGCATCTGCTCTGATCCCTCAGACAGAGACAGACATCTTGAGGATCTCTATCAAGCATTCTTGAAACTACAGTACCCACCTGGGGAAGTAAGAAAACAAACTAACAGGGCTAGACGGGTTCCCTGAAGTCACCTACTACAGGAGAGAGCCAAGAAAGAAAGCAACAGAACACCACTAGTCACCACATACAACCCCCAAGTCAGACCTCTGCAACAGACCATTAAGGACCTACAGCCTATTCTAAAAGATGATCCCTCTCTCTCTCAAACCTTGGGAGACAGACCTCTCCTTGCCTACAGACAGCCCCCTAATCTTAAACAGATACTCACCAGCAACTACAGATCTAACAACAGAAACATTGAAGCAGGCACACACCCCTGCAACAAACCACGCTGCCAAGTCTGTCCACATAGCTGCATAATAGATACCATCACAGGTCCTAATCAAGCCTGCTACTCCATCAAAGGCTCATTTACCTGCTCGTCTACTAATGTGGTCTATGCCATCATGTGCAAGAAATGCCCCAACACCTTATATATTGGACAAACAGGACGATCGCTCGGTAAGAGATTGAATGAGCACAGAGCTGATATCAGAAATCAAAGAACAAAGAAACCAGTTGCTGAGCACTTCCATCTTCCTAATCACTCGATCAATGATTTGTTAACGACTGTCATCAGAGATGTGGCTGGGACATCAAGACTTCAAAGAGAAACAGCTGAACTCGAATTAATATGCAAGCTAAATTCTGTGAAAGCAGGACTCAGTCGAGACTATGGGTTCTTTTCCCCTTCTCTAGCCTGACTCTGAAAGTCCTGCCTCGAACTGCGGTGAGGTTACACTTGGAGGAACCTCCCAGGTGGTTAAAACAGAATCAAGTCACCCTCGGAGACCCATGCCCCAGACAGGTGCAGCTTAAAGGCAAAACCAGCCTCCTCCCTCCTCCACCACCAAGGGCTGAGGTCTTTCTGAGTGCCATCACACTCCCAGGCAATGCATCGCCACGTCTCCAGTCACAGCCCAGTCACAGACACAAGGGACAGGCTGATCCTCAGGGATGCCAAAAAGGCAGCCTCATCGCTCACTCACATCAGCATGTGCTTTGTTATAATATTAAATCAGCCACCGCTTCACACCCAGCACACCAGAACACAAGCCCACTTGTGCTCTGCCACGAGAGATGAAAGCAAGAGGAAGTGAAGACAGCTCTGGACCTCAACGTCCTGGCAAGAAGCAGCAGAACGGACACTGATGCTGTCAGTGACTCATCCGGCTCCCGTTCAGCCATTACAAATAGGAGACGGCAGGAGAGCTGAAGTTACACTGTCCCAAGTTACTAATTCAGTGCGTGTGTTTCAGAAAACCCTGAGAGCTCAGGTGACCTCTGTCTGTGAAGCCTCGTGCCCAAGAATGGCGCTGCAGAACCAACCAACCCAGAGTGCAGGGGGCACTGGATGGCTGGGCCCACTGGTAAGAGAAAACAGGAATCTTCCACTTCTACGGTGACGATTTCTATCCGCCCGTTGGGGGTGACCACTGGTTCCCCCTGCACAGATTGATTAAGGACGGCTTCTGCTCCGGACGGAGCCAGTGCTGAGTTGGCCTAAAGCCACTCCAGCTGCAGAGCAGGCTGGGAACCAGCTAACCTTGAACGTGTTGTTTATAAGATTGTAGGTTGTTTTCTGCCAGAGCCACCCTGGGAACGCACCCACCCCTAGAAGGGGAGGGATGGGTCTGTTAGGTATATGAGAATTGGGAGCGCCCGCTCAGGCAGCAGCCTCACCTGGGATCCTGATCCCTGCGGAGCGCCCAGGGCTTTCCCCACGCTGGAGCAACGCTCGCTATGGGCCCTCAGGTGCAGGGAGTAGCGGGTAGGGGCTGCCCCCCAGCAGAAGAGTGGGAGCATTTGATCCTCAGCCACCTGCTTGCTGCTTGTGGGTAATGTATACTCTGCAACGCTAAAGTGCCAAACACCTTATTATATTAATGCAATAAAGCAACATATATCCACGGATCAAGTGTGGCTTCACTGAGTGCACCCGAGACCCTGCTGAGGGAAGGGCCCTTTGTGTAACGCAGCCCAACTGGACAGTGACCAAAAGCTGGTCCCCCCTTGCTGTTCAGAGGGCTACATTCAGCGAGTCCAGCTCACGTGTCCAGCAGAGAGACGTTCACATTGCAAACGCCCTCAGAACTGGCACTAGCTGGCACCCTTTGCGGCGAGATAAAGGAGGGAAAGTAGGCTGCACTCTGGCTACAAGGAGCCGTCCTTGCAGCTCCAATAGGTGAGAGGAGCCAGGAGGGAAGTTCACACGTCCCCGACTGTGCCACTTGCCTGGGTCTGCCGTTAAGGACGTGCATCTGGGGGTCGGCGGACCCGATGCCAAAGTCTCTCTCACACACGGTAAAGCCTACAATGCTGGGCCCTACCGCAGCACGTTACAAGCCACGATCCAGGAAACCCCAGGGCAGCCCGGTCGGACCCTCCTGGGGCTCCGTGTGTCCGGGGAACCTCAGCAGAACCGAGCAGCGTATGGGGCGAGTGAAGGGAAAGGAAGGGGGCAGAGCCCCTGAGAGTCTCACAAAGTCCCAGACCCAGACCCAGACCCCCCTGCGCACCAGGACACGTAAAACCACAGCTCCTCCCTCAAAGCTCTCCTTGCTGCCAACGCACCATTTGAAGCCCATCTGCTTTAAATGCCCAAACACAACGTGCTTTGGGGCACACGCGCACCATGGGCTCCTGTGCCCGTTAAACACCAGGGCGGGCACGGGGGATGCACAACGTGTCTGCAGGGAGAGTGAGACACGCAGACGCCACAATCTTAAATCAACCTCTGTCAGGACAGCTTGCGGGCACTGCGCGACGTCCACGCCGCCCTCCCCAGCGTGTCCACGCCAGGGGGAGCGCGGACAGGGGTGGGGGGAGGGAAGCAAGGCAGGGAATCCCCCCCCCAAAAAAGTGGGGAGGGTCGGTGCCAGGGCCAGGCAAGGCGGGTCCCAAGGAAAATCTCGGGGTGACGAGGCGGGCAGATCTCGGCCCTAGGAGGAAGGGACAGAGCTCGGGGCGGAGGTGGGTCCTCGGCCAGGGAAAGGGGGGACGAACCGGGGGGCAAGGGCTGTTCCCAGGGGCAAAACGGGGAGACGCGAGGGGACCCGGGGCCACAGAGTTCAGTGGACAGGGGCCGGCCGGACAGGGGTCGGTGGGCGACAGTCCCCATGGGAAGCCCCAACCAAATCAGATGGGGGTGCGCTGGGGGGTTGCCAGATCCCACGGGGGGGCCGGTCACAGGCTCCGGGCAAAGAGCAGAGCCCAAGGGCCCCGATCC
>ML682065.1:893022-991478 GCA_007922195.1 Podocnemis expansa
GGGCCCGATCCCGGGGGGCAGATCCCAAGGGGCCCGATCCCGGGGGGCAGAGCCCAGCGTCCGGGCCCCGCTGCCCCCCGCGGTCCCCACCTGCCCAGGCTCCTCCAGCGCAGCAGGCCCCGGCCGCTCGCCCCGCCGCACACGCCGCCCCGGCCCCGCTCGCCCGCTCCGCGCCCCGGCCCCGCCCCGCCGCCCACAAACCCGCGCCCATTGGCCGAGGAGTCTGTCACTCGCTCCGCCCCGCCGCCAGAAGTCCCGCCCCCTCCGCGCTCCTTCGCCCCCCAGCGGACACGTCCCGCCCCCTTGGAGCCGCCGGCCCAGTGGACTCCGCCCCCCCGACAGCTCTGCCTCCCCATTGGCTCCTTGGAGAGACTCTGGCTTCTCATTGGTGAAAGCTAGCTCCTCCCTCTCCCAGGAGCGGCCTCTTGGCCTTATTAGGAAGCATCGCCAACGCTCCGCTTTCTATTGGGCTAGAATCCTATCACTCTGCCGGCCTTTTCCAAGCCCCGCCTTCAGAGCCATCTCATTGGTTGGATCCGCCACCGCTTCACTCACGTAGCCCGAAGAAGAGGCGCTGGGAGGTGTTCGGCGGGCTGTGTCGAGTCCCGCGATTGGCTGGCGCGGCGCGTCTCCCACGTGTGGAGCCCGGAAGAAGGCGGGGAGGGTGGGGCGGTGAAACGAGTGTTTAGCCGGCGCCGCCGAGCCGAGGCCTACATTCTATTGGATAAACGAGCTGTCGATCAAATAAGACGGCCCAGTCAGAAGAGGACTTGCAAGGGGACGGCTCGTCCGACCCAGCAGAGATTTGTTTGGTGGCCGGTGATTGGCGGGAAGGGGCAGTAGTAAGAGGCGGGACGCTTTGGGTCCTTGCCCAATCCCAAGTGTCCTGCACCCCTCGTGGTGCCCGGTGTTCTACCTCGCCGCGGTGCTCCGCACCAGAGCCAGCAGCACCCGGCCGGGCAGGAGCCGCCTGACTCAGTTTCCCGCCGCTGACCAGGGAGCCGGGGGTGGGTGGCGGGGCCTGAGCGCTGGCAGGAGGCACGGGCTGTGGCGGGCCCCATTTACCTTACGTGCCGTTCAGGCGGGCCCACATACATAAATGGAGCTGCTAGGGCACTCTGGCAGCCTCAGGGCCTGCTGCACACGGGAGACGGCGCTTTCAAAGACTAACTAACACATTTATTTATTGCATGAGCTTTTGTCCTTAAAAGTGGCACTGCACGGCATTTGTTGACCAGGGGTCGGCAACCCAAAAGAGCAGAAGAGCCATTTCCCCCAGCCCAGGAGTGTCACTGCTCTGGGCACCGGCCCAGGCCTCGCCCTCTGCTGGGACAGGGCCTGGAGTGGCCACAGCGGCCGCAGGTGGCTGGGACCCGGATCCCCAGCCCGATCAGGCCGGAGACCGGGAGAGGTGGGGCCCTGCAGGAGCCGGGGCACTGGTGCCGGGATTCGGGGCACAGACCCCGTGTGCCCGGCACTAGTGATGCCCCTGCCCCACCACAACCACATGAACCTGAGCTGGCCCAGCAGCTGCGCCACGGCCCCTAGTGCTGGCGGCTCACCCTCCCTCCTTCCCTCAGCGCTCCCCACCTACCCCCAGCCGGCCACGCCTGCCCAGTAGGAGAAGAAGCAGCGAGGAGCAAGTGTGGCAATGAAAGGGAATAGCAATCGCTCGGAGGGGCCCAGGACTGGCTAGGAAGGGCTGGTTTGGAAATAGTAACACAGATAAGCGCCTGTGGTTCTGCATTCAGGGAACCATAACCGAGTGCATGCTGTGTAAATAAAGAGGATTGTACCAAAGAAATACCTAAGGGGGGGGGGCAAAAGTGTGTGTTTCACCATATGCATCCCCTTGATTTCTACCAGCGTTTGCCATCAGGTTTTCTTCCAGAGCTGGTGAGCTGCAAACTTTAGCCAGAGGGAGAGACAGCAACAAACATTTGGGAGCTGCAGGAAGGAGTGAGTAAGGGGGAGGCATGACTCAAGCTGTTTGCAGGGGAAGGGGAATGTTAAAATTGTGTCTGTTCCCTCCTACTATTAGCAAATACCAGTCATCTCTGCCTGGTTCCTACCAATTTCTCACTCAAACAGAAAGAACCCGACAGGGCTGCAAATACTGGCTAGCTGCTTAGGCCCCAGACAGCAATATTTTAACATTCTGTAACATAACTGTGGATGTTCACAGTCACTATGTACATGCCCCCAATCCCGTTAGAACACTACTGAACTTTAGACCTTGTTTATATCTTGTGGTAATGAGTCCCACTGGCTAATTATGCATTATGTGAAAAGTTTCAAAGGGGCAGCCCTGTTAGTCTAGTTCAGCAAAACAAGCAAGGAGTCCTGTGGCACTTAAAGACTAATACATTTATTTATCACATGAGCTTTTGTGGGAGAAAAGGCCTCTTCATCAGACACTTAAGTTCCCCTATCTTCAAACCTTATTTGTTTTTATGTAAAAAGTGTTTATCTATGTGCCTTACTACTGGTCAGGACAGGTATTGAATTAGATGAATTGAAGATCCCCCAACTAAATGGTGTTGCTTAATTGTAATACGCCTTTCCTCACTGTTTTAAAAAAAATATACAGGAAATGATGTGTAGAGAACTTGCATGAAACTAACAGTGAGGTCAGACTGAGTGCTTAAAGATCAGGAAACACCAAAAATTGAGGTTGCTCCAGAAGAACCCATTTGGCTGCAGTGCACTTGGGGCTGGCTGTGTTTCCCAATGCTGTTTTTTGTCAGCTATAAACGTTGATACTTTAGGTAACTGTCCTTCCCTAGCTCAAGGTGCCTCTGAGCCCCTGAACATCAAAGGAGGCGCTCAGTAGCTCTGAGAGTCAGTTTCAGGGGGCTTGAGAGCAGTGCACAATTGATGCTTCTAAGGTGCTTTGCAAACACGAGGCACTAGTGATGTGCTAAATACACAGACTTAGTTAATTATTAATACTTAACTTTCTGTGTGTCTGCACAGAACTTGACGATGAGTAGTCTGCTGGCCTGCTGACAGTCCTATCCATCTTGCTGACCTGGTTCTTTTCATTGTTTCTGTGTACGCCACAGTCTGCCTCTCTCCTGTTGTCTTTTATACTTGGATTGCTGGCACAAGTCAACTCTTTTTGTTTTGTTTTTGTACAGCATCTTGCACAACAGAGCCTTGCTCCTAGGCCTTGCCTATAATGCAAAATGACAGTAAGTAATGCCCCCCAAAAAGAGTTCCCAGCACTCAGCTTTCTCTGATATCTAATAGTTTAGTTAGAGCCAACCCACAAACTGTGCCCCTCTTCCCACACAACCTCCCCACTGAGGACAGTGTTTGAACTTGGAGCTGATGACTGGAAGTAGTCTTGAGTTTCCTGGTTGCTACCAGTATGCTGAGCAATGGCCAATACTGAAAGAAAACCATGTACCCTGTCCCAAGGAGCTAATTAGACAGATACTGCTGTCCAGACACATGACATACAGGAGACACCTTGCTGCCCTTCTGTGGAGCCGGATTGTTTTCAGGCTCAATGGAAGTTGTACCTTGGCACCAAGAGCTGGGGGGCAGCTGTGCTCTGTCAGAGACTGGGGAGCCCCTGTGCAGCCAGGTTCCCTATAAGGAATGGGGAGCCAGGAACCTGGGTAACAGGCCAGTGGGGAGCCCGCTGGCAGTTTGGCTCTGAGCAACTGGCTGGCAAGGAGCCCTGGAACTGCTGGGCGTTGACTGGAGCCTCCCACCACCAGCTTTGTTGTCAAGTTCATGACTCTGGCATGGAGCTTGGAAATCCACAAGGATGACTGGCAATAGCAGTCTAAGTACTCTGCAGCGTCCACACAGATGCTGCATCACCCTGCCTATGCCAACATAAGCCCTGTACTTCTTGTGGAGGTGGATTTAGGATGTCCATGTAGTAGGGCACTTTCATGGATGGAAGAAAGGCTGTAGTGTGTACATTGATGCTATAGTGTAGACCAAGCCTAAATCTCTCACTGTCAGGCATTTTCTACTTTCCTCAAATAATTTTGGTGGCTCTATCTGCACCCTCTCCAATTGTCAATCTTGCTCTTAAAATATGTACCCCAGAACTGGATGCCGTTTTCCAGCTTTAGTTTCCCCAGTGCCACATGCTGAGAAAATATCACTTCCCTGTTTCTACTCGCCTGTTGATACAGGCCAGGATCCCACCGATTCTATGGATCATAGAGATCAATAGGCTTGTGGGAGGTAACTGTGACTCCTTCCCTGGAGAGTACACTACCAGGACTGTCCGGAAGGGGTACCTCAATGGGTTTCCCCCACTTCACTTCCTCTTGCTGGCTCTTCCCTCCCTGGGGACACTGTGAAGCTCCCCATGGCACAAGAATGTGACTACCAGCATGAGGGCAAACTGTTAAAACCCAGGGCACAAGCACCAAACTGATTGTGGATTCTTCTAAACTTAGACTTCCCCCAACCAAATGCAAACATTGCTGTTACTTTAACACTTTAACACCAGTAAGTCATAGTCAGTTTTTCACCCAGGTGAGCATTTCTTTGTGACATATTCCCCCGCACACCAAGACTCACAGCAGTGTTCAAGTTCCAGAGGGGTAGCTGGGTTAATCTATTTCAGCAAACCAAAAAAAGGAGGGACCCACCCTTCTCTGTAAGTATATATACAGCTAACATACATGTTTTCTATTTCACGCATCTGACAAAGTAGGATTGTGCCTATGAAAGCTCATGGGATAAGTACATTTGTTAGTCTTTAAAAGTGCCACAGGACTACTTTTTCTTTAGCAATGTTCAAATTACTCATAATCTCAATGGACCAGTCACTCCTGGTCAATTACTTTTTGGGTCTCTCCCTAAAGACAACACATCTAGCCAATCCACTATTAAATAATATTTTTTGAAAAAGAAAAAGGAAATTAAAGAGAGGTTTACAAGGTTAAAGCAAGCAAACATAGACATGAGTGGCTTACAGACTTAGGTTTCCACAGGTAAAGGCTTCTAGAACCAGCAAGGTCTAGTTGTCCTTTAGGGCTAAGCCAAGCAAGCAGCTGGGGGATCTCTTGCCTTGAAACACCTTTTGCCCTGAAGTCCAAGCAGAGTGGCAAGACCTCATTCCTTTGGTTTGGAGGTTTTGTCTACTACTCGCCATGAGCTCTGAGCTGCAAATTCAGTTGTGGGGAAGAGCCCACTTGCATAATCTCATCCTTACGGGGAGGAGAGCAGACCATTGCTGAAAGTCTCCAGTCCTTTTTTGACAATTTCTCACTTCAGATGTGGGGCATTCCCAATTATAAGATCCAGCCAGAGCCCAGCTGGTATAGATGCATCTCCTTCTTTGGGTGGGGAGTAGGGGGGGACAATTTCTGTAGAAGAGCAGCTCATCCCACTAATTAACATCTCTCTCCTGTGCAGCACGTCACATCATCAGAGGGGCTCATGTACAGTCACCCAGATATTACTTTGCAACATGGAAGGTGAGTGAGACTAATGCGCACAGCAACTCACAAGTATTCAGTGGAGTCCAGACACTCAACACTTTCCTAATAGTTATTTTATCAATCTTAACTGACTAATGAGCCAGAAAGATTCCAGCTATGTTTCTCGCAGTGACCTGTTAAGGCATGGGGACCTTGGCGTGAATTGGCACCCAGCCTGCTGGCATCATAGATATCATCTCAAGTTTAACCCAAATGCAGAGGGTATCTGTCTATCTACACATGCACCCCTCTATGCCATTTTTCAGGGCCTTGTTTGCTGCCTTCCCAAATGGGGTCAAGGAAATCACAAGAACTGGGTGTTGGTTCATGGGCTGGTCATGGAGGAACACTGATTTAGGGCTGTCAGATCAGAGGCCTTGTTCTCTAGCTAAGACAAGACCTTGTTCTTTGGCTACGCAACTGCAGTCACATTAGGAAAGACAGCAGCCAGGAGCTAAATAGAAGATAGTTATATCCTACATTCCTAAAATTACATCAGTGTCATACCAGGCTATGACTAAAGCGCTACTCTCCTAATAGCATCTACCTCCATCAGATAAAGAAGCATCTCTAGATGTTTACAGAATACTTTGCTCACATTCTGTATGGCGAGGAAGGGATGACATCACTTGTGGTTGTAAAACCACTTCTTATTGGTTTGTCTTATGATTTCTACTTCCCTGTTGTTTTAGCTGAATGATTTCTGTCCAGTTCTTTGATTGTTTCTCTGTTGCGTAATTAATTGTGCTGTATTTAAAACTGGTTAAAGAATTGTTTTGTAATGGGCTAGGATAAATGCTTTATAGTACTTTAATTTAAAACCATTTGTTAAGGTACAGCTAAGCAGGATCCAAGTTTTAATTGTATAACTGGGGTCTAAAAGGCAGGCTGTTGGAATCTAACTCCAGGACACAGCCCAGGATCAGAGCTGCCAGACCACAGCATCCTGCCAAGCATGTAGCAGAAGCTGGACTCCCCAGACAGCCCAATCTTGACTAGCCACCAGGAGAAGTTTATCCGCCTTATCGGGAGTGGTGAGTGTAGTATGCTTCATGGGTGTATTCTGCTTTGGTAATTGTTAATAGATGAGAAGAAGGACGACACTGAATTACTGTGTAAGGGTCACTCACTGGTAAAAGGTCCTCAGACCTGCAAAAGATTGCTCCCGGAATCCTATGAGCTGGGAAAAGGCAAGTACTTAAATTAACCAGGTTATAGCGGGAGGCTTACATTTTGGGAAAGTGGTGTCTTAATTGGGTTATGCCTTGAGCCCTACAGAGAGGGCCGTTCCTAGGGGGGTGCAGGGTCCCGGGCCAATCAGCCTCTGCACCCCACACCCTCCCACACTGGGGGGGGTGCAGACAGCCCAGGGGACTGGCTCCTCTCTCCCGCCCCGCCTCTGGGCCGGCCCTCCCTGCACCCAGGGCAGAACAGCTGGCCCAGGGGAGGGGCAGGAGAGCAGAGCCCGACCTCTGGGCTGGCCCGTTCCACCCCTGAGCTGGCTGTTCCCCATCCTGGGGCAGGGCAAGCTGGCCAAAAGCAGAGATGGGTTCTGCACTCCCGGCCCCCCATTCCCGCCGTACTGTCTTCGTCTCCGTGCCAGAGACGGCAGGGCAGAGGTGAGAGGCAGTGCGGCTGGGGGGGCCAGCGGTGAGGGTCCTGCACTGCCTGGCTCACGGCAGGATAGTGTGGGGTCCGTGGGGCCCAGGTTGATTGGTCTTTCACATCCCCCCTAGGATGGCCCTCTGCTACAGATCAGGCTAAAGGTGGGTGCCCCTGTGTGTGGGGCACAGAGCAGCTACTTTGACTACAGTCAAATCCATTATTCATTTTTTCCTGTAGTTATCCATAAGGCTCTCAGTCAATCTCACTCATGGGTCACATAGTCCGGGGACCACCAGACCATGGCCCAACTGTTTTAATAGGGACCATTCACTCAGATTTGGTCCAGCCACCTCTTCCTATCATGGTGGAAGTGTCGTCGTGCTACACCTGAGCAGCCACGCATATCAGAGCTGGAAGGGGTGAAGTAAGACATGGATGAGGAAATGGGGGCTCCTTCAAGGCCTGAGGCGCCAGGAAGGGGGATGTAGGAACTGATGGGCTGAGGGAGGTCATACTCCTGGCTGACGAAGTCCTTGAGGGGGAAAGAGGAGGGTCAGAGGGGAGCTGCCAGCCCTGCAAACACTTTTTAAGGCCCTCTGCAGCCCAGGTTGCACTGCTTCCCCCATCTTGTTCTAACCTCTGTCTTCCAGGGGTCCCATGCAGAACCAACACTGTGGAGGAGTCAAGGAGCAGAAACCTCCAGCAAAGGTCAGGACGTCCTGTCTCTCTGCAGCAACTGTCCCATGGAGGAGGAAAACAGCAGTGACGTGTCAAGCACAATTGGCTAAGCAGAGGCAATGGAATGGAGGAGGCAGTAACTTTGGGGCATTCCTGCACGTCATGTGGCAGCCTTTCCAGCAACATGCAGCCGTGCGATCATCATCTTTGAAGAGTTTGATTGTTCATCCAGCACCATAATCAGAGGCACAGGCTGCACAGTAATAATCATCAGTGGCCGACGGGATGGCAGTGTTGTCACTGTGCTGCAGACACAGGCACTGTGAATTGCACAGGGGATCCATCGTCTACCTAACTGCTCATACTGCACCCATTGGTGTGATGGGTGGGCTCTGGAACAAAGAGCAAGCAATACAAGGCTAATCTGAGCTAAGCAGGGCTCTGCCTTAGCTATTTTCAGTATAGGGGCTCTGACACTGCAGAAAGCCCTGGAGCAAGCTGGATGTGAACAGGCACAGATTGCATTAAGAAACAAGCTAGGGACACTGTGGATGGGAGATATCTAGTGTGGAGAGCACTGGCTCCATGTCTTCTCAGGGGATGACAAAGTCTTGGCTCAAGACTGTTAAAAAATGAAAACCTAATCTCAGCATGAGCACCTGTCACTCACTGAATCAGCCTTTCTCAGAGCGTCTCTCTGGGCTGGCTTGACAAGCAGCTGCTCCTTCCAGAGCGGGTTAAGACAACTCCCCCAAACAAAAGCTGTCAGACAACACAGAACCCCTTGTCTGGAGGAGCCTTGGGGAAAGACCGCAGCACTGGAACTGCCCTTGCCTGTCACTGTGCTGTCTGAGAGGTGGCAGAAAGAAAGGGTGTTTTACTGGGAAAAAAGCCTCGTGTTTACAGCTGGTGGAGACTGGCCCTTTGCTGAGGGCAGCCGAGCTGCTTGGACTGCAGCTCAGCACCCAGGTGCTACAGTCCAGATAGGAAAAGGAGCCAACTCTGGAAAGTCTGTTGGCCACTCAAGGCTACAGGGTCCTTCCCTTCACTGGACATTTCTGGGGTGGGTTCTCCGGGGGACACACCCATCTCTGATTCTCCAAGGGAGCAAGGTATGGTGACTTTCAGATCCTTTGCTCTCACTGGTGGATTGATGCTTGCAGGCTGCCAAAGGGGAGAGGGGGATTATGTGGAGCTGTCCCATCAGCTGATCTCCAGGGAGAAATAAAAGCTGCGCCCTGGGGATGTGTCAAGTGGTCCTCTAGAGCCACCTTTCGGATGGGAAGTTGCAGCCTGGTGACAGAGCAGTGAGAAGTCAGGAATCATGAGCAAAGGCAAGAAGGCAAAGGGCGTGGAGCTCCCCAGCCAGCTGTCTTTGGACCCTCTCAGATGGTGAGTGCCGATCCCTCCTGCAGGAGAGAGGGCAAACCCCCTGCCCCCAGGGAAAGGGACACATTGAGAGCCCCAAAACCAGTAACGGAAAGGGGTGCTGGCTCTGTGGACACTCACCTGTTTCCTATAGCACCCACTGCTGGAGTATCTACCTACTTGAATGAATCTGTTCCCTCCAGCCCACCTTCTCTGCTTGCCGGAGCGAGGGTCGGGTTACATCTGGGCCCCACTAATAATGTTGTTCCACACAAATGGCCCTAAGCTTAGGGACCATTCTGGGGATTCAGCATCTGATGCCCCAGGGCTGATGTGGGTTCCAGCCTTTGAGCCAACCCAGCCTCACTAGGCTTCTAGTGAGGGGCAGAATCTCAGCCATGGCTTTTCCCCAAGGAAGCTGTGCATACGGGGGACAAGGTTGTTGTGTAGAGGGGCCAGTGTTTCAACACTGTTTCCAGCTCCCAGCCTCCCACAGCTGCGTGGAGCCCAGCCGGGATGTCCTGTTAACAAATCCCTGCTACCAGATGCTCCAGCCCCTCAGCACGGGGCAGGGGGGCACGCGGCAGGCAGCATGCAGCCCTGTGGGGTGGCGTATCCCCAGGGGCTTGGAGGAGGTGGATGCAGTGACGGGCAGCCCACTGCCCACAGCGTAGAACTTCAGAACGCATGGAAGGGCTGCTCTGCAGAGAGTGTGGGTTCAAATCCCTTCTCCATTTTCTGCACTCACTGCCTCCGTCTCCTGCAATGTGGATAGGGCCTAGGGTCTCACCAGCTGACTAGTGGCACTGCTGCCATTCATTCCCCCACGCCCCAGCCACACAGTGACACACCAACCTATCCCCACGACAGGACTGGGGACCTGCGGGGCTGTGGCACTTCAGCACTGAACTGTTCCCCCTGAGCTAAAGGAGCCCCTCCACCTGCTCCCCACTCCAGCAGGCCGTACAGCTGCATGAGAGCCCATTCAAGCTGGGGAAGCCTCCTCGCCCCGTGAACAGCTGGGTCTTCCCTCCTGAGCTGGCTAATGCTGGGGGGACTCTTGCTTTCAAAGCCACAGCCTCCCAGGGGAAGACTTGGGTAGAGAGATGTTGTTGTGTGTGGGCCAAATTCAGTTCTTCCCCCTGGGGAGAGTTACATGAAGCCTTCCACCTCACCCAGGGGGAGGCAAGAGCTGTCAGATCTCTTTGTAGGGCATTGTGGGACAAGAGGACCAGCAGTGGAACCCCTTTACCAAACCCCGCTGCCCTCTGGGAAGGGTTTTACCCAGGGTCTTGTAAGAAAAATTATATGTAATCTCTTCTGTAGGACAGTGAGAAAGGTGCTGAAGTGTAGGCCGTTGCTATGGTAGTGGGGTTGTTTCTCTGGCAAGTCATGTATCTAAGTTTCTTTAACAAGCGGCCTCGAGTTGATAGTTAAAGTGTGTTATCTCCCCTTTCTCATGCTTTTTCTCCTGACCATCTGGACAAGAAATGTAAGCTAGACTGTCCGTCTTTGTTCTAACTGAAAAGGGAGTATTGCCTCCTATCTCCTGCTCACCCTTCTTGGCACCATAGCCTCACAAGAATGTAAGGTCAGCATCTCTAGGCAGAAATTAATGAGTTTGCAGGTACTGCGGCTGCCCAGGATAATGCAAATGATGTCAACAGTAAACAGAGGCGGGGATAATTATATGCATTCTTTAATCATTAATATGTATTTAATAATGTTGATGTAACCATATAAGGGTCTCTAAAACATTGTCAATCATGTAAGCATTATCATAGCATTATCATACTGTACTGGATAAAAGTGCTGTGATGCTGCCCCTCGGGGCTCTCTCTTGCACTCGAGTTGTTGGGGGGGCCTGCTCGGAGGGGCTAGCACTTCTTTGCTGCCCTCTGATGCAGTTCCTTTTGTTATTCAGCTGAATAATAAATCCTGAACCACACCTCGTTCTCTGCTAATTTGAGTCTCAGCTGGGAACGGGCCTTCATCACTGGGAAAAATCGGTGGTCTCTCTTTCCAGGTTGAGAGCCCTGATTAATTTGTCCCCCACAGTCTGCAACCCCCAGCATGCATACCAAAGGTGGCACGCACGCCTATTCTGAGTGACATGCAGGGCTCCTGGCACAGCAGCATCATTTAGTGCCATGGCTGCTCCCCCTCGCTGGCTCTGCCTCCCCCACGGGGTCTGGGGCTGCAAGACCCACCGCACGCATGGTGGCTCCTCTCCCCTGCTGCCCCCACCCCTAGCGGGGTTTGGGGTCCCAAGAGCTGCCAGGGGCACAGCAGCTCCTCTCCCTGGCTGGCCTCATTCCTGGCACCTACTGAGGACTGGAGGGGCAGGGTTGGCACTGGGGCTGGCAAAGGTCGCCAACCCTGGGTTATACTGAACTCTTCCTATGATCCCTTTGTTTCCTCCCAGACAGGCTAGCAGGCCTCAGGCTAGCTAGTCCTCTAATCAGGGACTGCCACAATTACTCAAACCTCTGGCTATATAAGGGTGGGGTCTTCCCTGAGTCCTCTGAAGCACTGTGAATATTTGTCCTAGATAGAGCCAAGCAAAATATTTGAGTGATTTTTGTTGGTTTATTATTCAAAATGGCTCCTTTTACACAAACTGACTTTTAGAGGTGTTTTCTCTCCCCCCCCCCCATTCCACCCATTTCCATTCTTTTTCACAGCCCCCCAAATGAGATGCTTCCATAGCATCATAGGGCTGGAAGGGGCCTCATGAGGTCATCTAGTTCAATCCCCTGCTAAAATCAGGACCACTCCCACTAAATCATCCTAGCCAGGGTTTAACTGATCAGGCCTGTTCTACAGTGCTGCTAGTCAGCTGATCCGTCCCCAGCTTGTAGCAGTACATGGGATTTTTCCATCCTAAGTGCAGGACTTTGCACTTGTCCATGTTGAACCTCATAAGATTTCATTTGGCCCAATGCTCCAATTCGTCTAAGTCCTCCTGAATCCTATCCCTGCCCTCCAGCGTGTTTACCATTCCCCACAGCTTGGTGTCACCTGCAAATTTACTGAGTGCAATCTATCCTATCATCTGGATCATTAATGAAGATGTTGAACAGAGCCAGCCCCAGGACTGACCGTGGGGCACTCCACTAGTTACTGGTTGCCTACTAGACATTGAAACATTGATTTGTACCCGATGATCTAGTCAGCTTTCTATCTGCCTTATGGTCCATTCATCCAAACCATACTTTCTTAATTTGCTGACAAGAATGCTGTGGGAAACCGATATCAAAAGCTTTGCTAAAGTCAAGGTATATCACATCAACGGCTATTTCCACATCCACATGTCCAGTCATCTCATCACAGAAAGCAATCAGGTTGGTCAGGCACGATATGCCCTTGGTGAATCCATGCTGACTGTTCCTGATCACTCTTTTTTTCCTCCAAGTGTTTCAGGATGGATTCTTTAAAGACCTGCTCCATGATTTTTTCCAGGGATTGACGTGAGGCTGACTGGTCTGTAGTTCCCCCGGTCCTCCTTTTCCCTTTCTTGAAGATAGGCACTATATTGGCTTTTTTCCAGTCATCCAGGACCTCCCCCATCCTCCATCACTTTTCAAAGATAAATGTTAACAGGTCTGCAATCACATCAGCCAACTCGCTCAGCACCCTCGGATGCAGTTCATCCAGCCCCATAGACTTGTGCACATCCAACTTCTCTAAGTACTCCCTAAGCTGACTTTCCACCACCAAGGGGTTCTCTCCTTTTCTCCATTCTGTGTTACCCAACACAGTAGCCTGGGTGCTGACCCTGCCTGTGAAGACTGAAGTAAAAAAAGCATTGAGTACTTCAGCCTTTTCTGCATCATCCACCAGAAGGATATCTGCCCCATTCAGTAAGGGACCTACACCATCCCTGATCCTCTTCTTGTTGCCGACATACTTGAAGAACCCCTTGCTGTTATCCTTCACACCCCTTGGTAGCTACAACTCCAATTGCCCTTTCTGATTTTATCCCTGCAGGCCTGAGCAATATCTTTACATGCCTCCCCAGTCATCTGTCCAAGCTTCCACTTCTTGTAAGCTTCCCTTTTGTGTTTCAGTTCACTGCGCAGTTCTCTGCTAAGCAACGCCGGGCACCTTCCATATTTGCCGTTCTTTCTGCACATTGGAATGTACCTTCCTGTGCCCTTAGTAGGGTTTCTTTAAAATACAGCCAGCTCTCTTGGATGCCTTTCCCCTTCAGACTAGCCTCCAAAGGAATCCTGCCCATCAGTTCCCTGAGGGAGCTAAAATCTTATTTTCTGAAGTCCAGGGTCTGTGTTCTGCTTCTTTCCTTTCTTCCTTTGATCAGGATCCTAAACTCTACCATCTCATGGTTGCTGCTGCCCAGGTTGCCGTTCACGTCTACTTCCCCTACCAATTATTCTCTCTTTGTGAGCAGCAGGTCAAGAGGTGCCTGCTTTCATTTTCCTTTTCCCAATATTTTTCCTCCTTTTCTCTCTCTTTTTCTTTGGTAAAATGGAGAAAGGGGGTTGGGGGAGAGAAAACCTGATAATTTTCAAACCCAGAAATTTTCAGTAAAGAAAAATGTTGTATAAACAAAAAAATAGCTCCTTTTCCAAGCTTGCGGAGTGTGAGTTATTTCAGTGTTTAAAGATATCCTGAGGAAACTCATTACTCTTTTTTTATCTACTTTAGTCCTCAGTGTGTAAAAACCAGCTCCGTTCCTACAGTTGTAAGGTCTGTGGGCAGGGACCAGCTTTTTGTTCTGTTTGTACAGCACCCAGCACAATGGAGGCCTTTCTCTGAGGTGCAAATTAATAAGAATGAGCGGCGCTCAAAACTGTGGTTGGTGAGTATTCTCAGGTGCACACCCCTGTGTGCTAGCTCACAGGCTTGTCTGCACCCAGTGCCCAGCTCTTCTGAAAGTCTGACCAAGAGGCCCTGATTCACGCTTGTTTTACTGCAGTTTTATGCCCAGGCAGCTCAGCTAAATAACACTGGAATTATGCAGTAGTGACTCAGACCCTTAAATGAGTCATCCAAGTGTGTAGCAGGGAGAAGTCAGCTCTGCTTCTGTGCATCTCGCAATCCAACCTAAATCATGGAGTCATTCCTCAGTACCTGCCTTATGCAGAACCCACAGTGAGTTAAAGCAATGTTTTATGCCCTTTTGTGCTGCTGGTGGCTCACAGTGCTGTGGCCTCCAGTCTCTTTCCTGGGTTGCCTGGAATCCTGGCCAGCTGTTTTAGGCTTAAAGAGCCTCTATTTAAGACTCTTCGTCCCCAGGGTGTTTTCATTCTAGGATGGAAGGGGGCTGATCTTGTGAATTCCCATCAGCAAGGGGAGGGTTCCTGGGCTGCAGTGGTTATGGGCACTGATCCCGAACACTGCTGCTCCCCTGCCAGCTGACATGTTTTCCTTTACACTGATTTTATGTCTCTAGTGCTGTTGGTGGAAAAGCATAAGATCAGATTCTGGCCCCTTGACTGAAAAGGACAGAACGGGGAAGCAATGTGCTTGAGGGGTCACAGGAGATCAAGGAACTGGGAGTCAGGACACCTGGGGTCTGTAGCCAGTTGTGCTGCTTACTCAGCGCCCAGTTACTCCCCCGCTCCTCCCTGAATCTTCAAGGACCATCTTCTTTTTGGACTGATCTTGGGCCTGTGGGGAAGGGGTATTGGTTGCAGCTGGTGCTGTCAGGGATCCAGGAAGGGGAGAAGTCCTGGAAGCTGGAGTGGAGGCAAAGGCTCTCTGTGCACTTGGTTCTGACTGGCAGGAGATCCCCTGGCAGCTGCACAGATCCTGGGAGACCTGCAGGTTCTGAAAATCTGGCTGCTTTTATTTGGGGATCTACATATGAACTGAGGTTCCCAAGCGTTTGCATGTGTACTTGTCTGAGTTTTTCTGGGCACATGCGAACGTGCTTGCAAACACATTTATATGCATGTGTCACATCGTACGGGTATGTTAATTTGCATGTGTGTGCACTGTGTTGACGTCTTTGTCTCAGAGGGCTCACAAATGAAAATACGAAGGCTGTTCTGAGCAGCTGAGGACAAAAGCTCTTTCAAGGAGGGCGCCTGCATCACTGTCAGGATAGGAACGAATTGAGCTCCCTTTGCTTACTGTGGTGCTGCTGTCCCTAACACAAGTACGGTTTGCACTGACCCTTCCAAACCTCCTACCTACCAACTGAAAATTCAGCACTGCTCCCAAAGGTGATGATGAGACAGTCTCGCTCTCAGAACGAGACACACCTTGCCCAGACTAAAGAGGTTCAATAGCTAGCATTGTTCTTCCAAAGTACTGGGAGCTAGAGGTTAGCACAAGAGACTGAAAGTCGGGATTCCTGGGTTCTTTGCCTGGCTCTGCTACTAGCTCTCTGAGTGTCTTTGGTTAAGTCACTTAGCTGCTCTTTCCCTGACTTGAGCCCTCTGTAAAATGGTCTCTGCTGAACACCTCTTTCTAGCTATTGCACCCCACCAAGTGCACAGGGAGCCTTTGCCTCCATTCCAGCTTCCAGGACTTCTCCGTTTCCTGGATCCCTGGTAGAGCACCAGCTGCAACCAATACACTTGAGTCCATCTACCACTTAGCACACAGGTCACACAGTGATGGAAGTGGGAGGGACGGGTGGGCTGGAAGCTGCCCAAGCCACCTCTCAACAGCTGACCAGCTTGGATGTGCCTCTGTGTCACTGTAACCTGAGTTCCAAAGGGACAGCAGTGTTAGTCTAATAAAGCAAAAAAAAAAAAAAAAAAGCAAAAAAAAGCAAGGAGTCTTATGGCATTTAAAGACTAATGGATTTATTTGTTGCATGAGCTTTCGTGGGAGAAAATCCCATGTCATTAAATGGTTTGAAGCATCTGACAAAGTGGGATTTTCTCCCACGAAAGCTCATGCGATAAATAAATCTGTTAGTCTTTAAGTGCTACAAGACTCCTTGTTTTTTTTTTTTTTGGTAACCTGAGTGTATCAAGTAACCTATTTTATCATCTCCCCTGCACAATGAGCTGTGTCTCCTCTTCTCCGAGTTCCCCCAGGGTGGGTATTTTTGCTGTAGCTGTCTTCCCTGTCCCTAGCCTCTGTCCTGGAAGAATAATTGGCATTGTGCTAAGACCATCCAAAATCTGTGCACAGCACCAGATGCAGCTCAATAGCTGCTGTTACAGAATCCTAGCATCTAAGGCCAGATGGGACCATCTCATCTATTCCAGTCTCCTATATATCACAGGCCACCACTACCAGCACCCCACATGAAACCCAGCAACTCTTAGGCCACTTTGGCTTGGGATGTCACCAATGCTTGTGGGCTAAAGCCTAGCTACTGCTTGGGTGGGAAAAATCTTACAATGAAAGCCTAGATGTTGTAAAAGAAACAAGAAGTGTTGTGGCACCTTAAAGACTAACAAATTCATTTGGGTATAAGCTTTCAGTGCTGTAAGATGTTATAAGATGTGTTTTGGTCACTAGTAATCCCATGATGCTGTTCACTTGCTAACCCTGGTATCCAAATCAGTTCACAATCAGAGAAACTGTTTTACCTCCTTAAAAACACTTTGAAGTGTCAGAAACGATGCCTTTCACTGCCTTTGCTGACCTGTTGTGCTTTTTAGGACAGCTACTATCTTTCAACCCAGAGGGGATTGCATTTCAATGATGGATGAGATGATTTCAGGTTGTAAAATTCTTTCAACTATTTGGGGGCTGAGCAGCACTATAGAGGGATGAGGTTTCATTAGTCAGCCTCTCTCTCAGGTACCTGTCTGGCCCCTATTGATAACATCTGAGCACCCACACTCTGTTAACGTGCTTCTTCTCACAGCCCCTGGGAAGTAGACATGCTATTATCCCCATGGTACAGAAGAGAAACTGAGGAACAGAGAGGTTAAGTGACTTGCTCAGTGCCACACAGGGAGAGTGTGTTGCAAAGCAGGGACTTGTGCCCTAATTACTGGGCTAGCCTTCTTCCCACTGGCGAATTATCTGTGATAGCTAGTTATCCATTGGCCTGCTGATGCCAGGCCCTGCAGAGAATGAGTTTGAGAAGCTGACCGTATAAATACTAGAGAGTCCCAGCTCCCTTGGACGGGAGCACTGAGCTATTTTTAACCTTAGCCTCATCCCTCGGGCATGCCTGTTGCTCTCTTTGGAACAGGAAACAAATCGGCTTGGTGGAATGAGAAAGTGGGAGGCAGAGAGAGCAGGAAAAACATCAGGGCATGTCCACTCTCCTAAACATGAGTCGTGTGCTGGCCAGGAGAGGTGCACGCTGGCAAGTTAAGAGCTGCCAGGGCCTCACATTGGAGCTGGCGGATTCTGTTCAAAAGAAGCCATAATAGGAGTGTGCTGCTCCAGGAAGGTGATCGTCCCTATCCATGCCCCTCTTTCACCCTGGAAGTAGTCTGCAACTGTCTGAAACTCTGCACCCCAGAGACAAGTTAACTCTGCACCCATGAGCCGCCTGACTGCTCCATTTATGGCTGAAAGTGCTGTACTGCAACAAGCCAGCTAAAAATAGCCACTGGCTGGGGAGAAGCATAACAGCCCTCATGAGAGCCCAGTCCCGAACATCTCCTGCAGGGTATGGGGAGTGCTCCATTTCCACTGACATCACTGGGCTGTTCCAGGATCAGGCCCACAGAGCCTCTCCTAGGGAGGAAACAAACTTATTACAGGGATCTCCGAGTTAATGCCATGGCCACAGGGCTGCACTGCCCTTCCCCACCCTCGTCTGCTAGGTGGAGAATGGTGTAGGAGGGGGTGTATAGGGCTCCACAAGCTGCACTTTAACTGTAAAAGAGCCACAATTTGGCCACCCCAACTGCAGGTGCCAGAGACTGGCTTCACCTGGAAATATGAAGTGTTATCTCCCTTCCAAAATTCTTTGTTATAAGCCTTAACTAAGATAACAAGAATAGGCAGAGTGGTGCCTAAGGCTATGTCTACACTGGCAAATTAGTCTGGGCTAAGGAGGCTTAGTCCGAACTAATTTAGCCCTTTCCCTAGGCTGAATTAAGAAATTTCTGGGTTTGGACTAAGGAAAGCTCAGTTTGAACTTGTAAGTACTGGGGGTTAGTTCAGACATATGCTTAGTTTGAACTTTAGTTCGAACTAGGTGCAGGCAAGACTCGAACTAAAGCTTAGTTTGAACTTAAGAAGTTCAAAATAAGCAGTTAGTTCAAACTAAAAACGTTCTAGTTCAAACTAAGTATTAGTTTGAACTAGAATGTGCAGTTAGTTCGAACTAACCCGAGGTTAGCAAGTCTGAACTAAGTTTGCTAAATATACAAGTAGCCTAAGAGTCCAAACCATCTTCAAATCTGATGGCTGCCAGTGGTGATAAGTTCCACAGACTGATGAAACTTTGCATGAAAAAGTATTTCTGTTCATTAACGCTGTTTCCCATCTTTCAGTTTCACCATGTGGCCCTTGTGCTTGTTATGAAACACTGAGAACAGAAACCTCTGACCTGTCTTCCCTAAACCTGTCATTATTTCACATAAGATTATCATATCGCTTCTTTTATCCGCATTCTAATATAAACCATCCAAATCTTGTCAAAGTCTCTTCATATGAAAAGTGTTCCAAACTGTTTATCTTCCTCATTGCCTGTCTTAGAACACCCTTTAATTCTGCCCTGCTAGAGAAAGGGGGATGAAGATTTCCATTTAGCAGCTATGTGATGGTTAAAATAATGCCACTAGAATATTTTCTGTCTTATCCTCCATCCTGTCTTTAGACATTTTAACATTTGCTGCATGCTGAGAACAGCTCTTCCTTCAGCTGCCCACCTGACTCAGCAGAGCGAGTGGTTCAGATCTTCCCCTTCAGCGGGCACTGCTGAGGTAGGTAGATTACAGCTGCCTCCCCTCTGCAGCGGGGAGTTTGTCAAAGATCCAGAGAGGGAGAAAATCCAGCAATGGGCTCCATGAATTATTCTTGCCTTCCTAGGCATTCCTCAGTATGTTTTATATTCCACAGTCAGCGCCTAGATCAGGGGTGGCCAAACTTACAGAACTCAAGAGCCACACCAATTGATTATTAAAACTTTCAGAGCTGCACTGAGGCATATAACCATAGTTTACCTGCTCCAAAATTACTAAGTTTAAAATTAATTGCACACTTTAATTTTATCATAAAAAGAGGGCAAATATTGATACTACCGATGTCAGATTCTAATAATTACTTAAGGTTACCATGAAAACTAGGCCTATACAGTAAAAACTTAGCTTCTCTCCACTGTCCTAACCATGCCACTGCTTCTCCCCACCCTCTCCGGTCATGCTGCTCTCCTCCCCACTGTCCCGACCCCCTCCCTGACTCCCAGGCCCTGATGCTGGCTTTCCTGGGCCGCCACCCTCCCTCCAATGGCTAGGCACAGGCTGGGGCTCCCCCTGAGCATGCTCTGAGCATGCTCAGGGCAGGTGATTTAAAACTCCTAGGCTGGGGCTGCTTTCCTCTGGCTTTCTTCAGCGAAACAACAAGGAGTTGTGTGGCACTTTCTTCATCAAGCCACACTTTTTCATTCAAGAGCTGCATGCGGCTCCTGAGCCACAGTTTGGCCATGCCTGGCCTGGATCCTGTGGCAGATGGATCCATGGCTGGCTGGCTACCCACCCTGATTGCTGTAGTATTACCTTCCACAAAATCCAACGGGGTAGCCATGTTAGTCTAGCTCAGCAAAACAAACAAGGAGTCCTGTGCCACATTTAAAGAGGAATAAATTTATTTATGTGCCAGAAATGCCCCTCACCCCCACCTTATACATTGGACAAACAGGTCAGACTCTGTGCCAAAGAATAAATGGCAACATTCAGAAACCAATAGGGGAACACTTCGATCTTCCTGATCACTCCATTACTGATCCGTTAATAGTTGTACTCAGGCTAATGAATAACAATTCACTGCTTTGAAGCGAAACTGCAAAATTGGAATCCATATGCAGATCTGACACCATCACTTTGGGGCTGAGGAGAGGCTGTGGATTTTTTTCCCCGTTACAACAGGTAATTCTGTCCCCCCCGCCCACCACACCTCCCTGCTAATTGTTGTGCTCCACTGTTTGAATCCAAACAACTGCTTTGATTTGCTGTAACTGGCTGGCCAGATACCATGACCTACACCTCCCTGCATTTATTTCCTCCCATTCTGTAAGTTCCCCCATCTTCAAGAGTCTGATGAAGTGGGGTTTTCTCCCATGAAAGCTCATGTGATAAATAAATTTGTTAGTCTTTAAAAGTACCACTAGACTCCTTGTTTATTTTGCTTCTACAAAACATGGGCCAATGATTGCTCCAATGTTACCCTGTGGTCATTTTACTGTCATCATCCATCCTCCCTCTGCTTGTATGTAAAATTTGCTCATCATGTCTCACTGTTAATTATACTGAGGTTTGAGGTGGGGACTGTGTCTTTACTCTGCCTGTACAGCATGTACGTGTCTCTAGGACCATAGTTAAGTAGATCACATGGTAACTCGTCGCTACTCTACAAGCAGTAGCAATAGTCTCTTGCCATGACACTGCTCTAAGGCAGTGGTTTTCAAACATTTTTTCTTGGGACCAAGTGGAAAAAATTTTATATGCTTGTGACCCAACTATTACATCTTTGAGCAATGCACTCCAGTCTTTTGGCAACAGCAGCAGCAGCAGCAGGGGGTGCCACAACCTAGTGTCTGAGGGTCTGAGACCCAGTACGGGGTCCTGACCCTAAGTCTGAAAACCATTGCTATAAGGCTGTACAGGAAGCTAGCTGGATATAGGCCTGTCCTGTTAAAATCAGGATGAATTTAGATGATCTGAGATGGGGAACAACTCTATGACAGCCCCCTCCCAGAGCAGTGATTTATGATACCATTTCCAATAAATAGGTGGCAAATACAAGTAGTTGGCTTTTATTTCAGATGAAGGAGAATGTAATGTATACAAATAAGGTAGGATCCCTTTAAATAGTCCCTGGTCCTCATCATGTCCTATATTTTAGAACCCCCAGAGCCAATCAGAACAAGGTGTGCATGTAGCTAGGCCCAACCTGTTTGTGTAGCGTCAGTGAGCTGGGACCCATGTGTGCTTCATGTTCTTATATGTGAAGGGCAAAGAGACATAACAGCAAAACAGAAAGCAAGAAAGAACTGAAGCGAGGTCTCCATGAGAGAGTACAGTGTGTGTGTTTCTTTGGCAGGCTGCACTGTTCTGACCCCACATCAAGATTTAAATAGACAGGACAAACAAAACAGAGACAGAGTAAATGCATAGCTTACCTCACCATTGCCTGCTCTCAACATAAGATGGAGCATCCTACTCAGGCCCTATAGTCATGATCTTCAATCAATCAATCCATAGGGCTGGACGGGACCTCATGAGATCATTGAGTCCAACCCCCTGGGAATTGAACCCAGGCCCTTCTGCATGTTAAGCAGAGGTGTTAGCCACTACACTATTTGCAGGGCTCTTTCCTTCAGCTCTATTAAAAATGAATTGAGAATCATGATTTAGAATTTAAGCCACAGTCTCTTGTTCCTGTTACATACCATGGATTCCCAGCGTCTTCACAGGGTTAAATTAGAAGCAGGGCCAATGAATGGGTCAAAAGCGTTGGCCGGGTAGGAGAGTCTTTCGGGAACATAAATGATGGAGGGCGGCCCAGTGAGGTTTGTAAAGGCCAGAGAGCCCTGAATTCAGCCCACAGAATCACAACAATTTCTTTCCTGACAGAATCCGCCTGAGTGGTAGAGAGATGGTATTTTAAATATGGCCCAAGTGTTTTCATTGTCCCAGCCACAGCCTTGCATCTGTTTCTGGACACGGTCCCTAAATGTCAGTGACTCCGTCACTTGAGGCTGGAGGCATTTTGCTTGTCTCTCCTCGACGGAATGAGCTGGAAATATCATGTTCACCGTCCACACACCACCAGACTGGCTTCATTATTTATTAAAAACAAGGATTTTCAGATATGGGGCTTGTTTTTCATGTGGGGGCGAGGGGTAAATCCCTGCTCTGAGCATGTTTATTCAGGCTGAATTTTGGGAAGGGAGTCTAGACTAGTGGATGGTGCCGTGGAAGGATTGCCACTCAGATGACCTGGGTTTTATCCCCAGCTTTACTATGGACCTGTTATGTGACTTAGGTTGGTTATTGCTCCTCTGCTTCCACTTCCAAGCTTTGTCTGTCTTCGCACCTTAAATCTTGGGCACAGGATGTGTGTAGAGCCCCGCTCTCAGTTGGGGCCGCTAGTGATTACTGAAATAGAGCTCATAATAATTCCACCCTGTTGGACGTACTCTTGACAGCCCCGACACTAAATCCTGCTATTGGCACATGCTGTGGATTTTGACCTACTGCTTTTTCGTTGTAACCCTGTTGCCAGATCGAGATGGCAGCAGCAAAGGGCCACGTTCTATATCTAGAGGTTTCCAGTGTTACAACACCAACCGAAATCATGCACTATTCCCTGGGCACCTTAGAGGGGCAATGATTCCTCACTCACAGACATGGGTCTGAGTGTTGTATATACAACTTTTAATGGTAGCATAAAATAATATGTAGAGGCAATATCAAAACCAGCACTGGTTTGGAGAATCAGTGCAGGACAGGATGCCCACAAAACCCAGTACAGAGCTCACTCCACCCCAGTGTATGTAGAGTGTGTCCTTCGCTTTTTCATTATCCCCATCCTGACCACCATGGTGGCTATCATAGTTCTAGCATCCATGGCAAAATGGGCTGGGGCCTCAGCCATCCCCTCACTTGTCTTCTGCCACCTCTGGATCTCTTCACACCACGCACTGGCTCTGGCTCGTGGCACTGCCTGTTGGTTACCATAGTCTGCTGGCAACTCTTGGGTGAATTCAGCTGTTAGTGAGGATTTCAACCCCCAGTGATTTCAGCCACAGAATACCAGACTGAGTCTGTGATCAAAATAACAAAGAAGGCTCCATAGGGAGTCATTAAATCTATCTTTTAAGGAGAGGACGAGGCACACCCCTCGGCAGAGCCGATGCTATCCCACCCCCTCTTGTACAAGGCCTAAAAGGAGAGTTGCTCAGTCTTTTGAGTTCTTTGCTGCTGATGTTGACTTTTCCATTAGATAGTCTAAACAGAGTTTATACAACCAAAGGGCAGCTTGTCATGAAAAGACAATATTTCATTTCCATCTTCAGTTAAAAATACAGGTATTGAAAGATATGTGATTCAGATCAGCCCATATACAATTTACCATCATGCCCCCACCTACACAGTGAGATTATGGTAAGTACCTACTTGTACTCATGCATACAAAGCCTATGCAAATAAGTTGCCTCCCATTTAGCTGCAAAGCAGGAGAAGTGCCCTGCCTCTCAACCTCATTTACATCATCATACATTTGTATTTCCCTGCAACCTCAAAAGATGTGCAGGAGAAACAGCCTGCTACCATTCTGCTCCTGCAATGAGCAGGTGTGGCTGTAGCATGTGCTCCTAAGTGGGTGAGAAGCAGGAGGGTCAATGCCTCAGCCCTAGTCTACACTTGGGCAAAATCTGGTGGCAGTCGACCACCATTTATGCAAGGAACTTAAAATTCCTTGTGTAAACAGTGGCAACTTTTTAAGCCGCCGTTACACATGAGAGGAAAGCTGACCGCAAATTGCTTGTGGTTAGTTTTCCCCCACACTCCTTGACCCCTAGGACTTCTGGGGTCGGCTTCCAAGAATGAATCATGGTGAGTGAACTCGCCATGATCTGCTCCTGGAAGCCTGAACTGATGGTGGTGAATTTGCTGCCATCAGTACAGACATACCCTCAGACTTCTGGGCCTTAAAGCATCAGCCCTTACTACCTGAGCTAAATAGCACCTGTAGCCAAGGCTGGATTGAGCTCATCAACTTCATTGTATTGCCAAGCTGCCACTAGAGGGGGATGAAGCACTAGATCAGTGGGTTTCCAATTTTTTTTCTGGGGACCCAGTTGGAAAAAAATGTGTATGCCAATCCAGCAGTTCCATCTTTAAGCAATGCCTTCCAGTCTTTTGGTGATGGCAGCAGGGGGTGCTGTGACCCAGTGCCTGAGGGTCTGTGAGCTGGTACTGGGTCCCAACCTTAAGTTTGAAAACCACTGCACTAGACTGACTGGGAGCAGGTAAGACTGAGGCAGCAACCCCTTCCGGCTGGTGAACAGTATGGAGCTAAATCAGCTACAGTCGGAGTCCGTGGGCAATAAAGCAATGGGGAAAAGGACAGAAAAAGGCAATTAAAATTATATGGGGATATGGAACAGCTTCTGTATGAGAAGAGATGAGAAAAACAGACTTTTCAGCTTGGAGAGAGACGACTAAGGGAGGACAGGACAGAGATCTATAAAACCATCACTGGTATGGAGAAAGTAAATAAGGAAGTGTCATTTACTCATTCTCGTAACACAAGAACTAGGGGTCACCCAATGAAATTAATGGGCAGCAGGTTTGAAATAAACAAAAGGAAGTATTTCTTCACATAACATGCAGTAAACCTGTGGGACTCATTGCCAGAGGATGTGAAGGTCAAGACTATAACAGGGTTTCAAAAAGAATTAGATACATTAGTGGAGGATATGTCCATCATTGACTGTTAGCCAGGATGGGCAGGAAACGAGAGCCGTGCTCTGAAGCATATGTAGCCTGTGTTTGCCAGAGATCGGGGACAGGCAACAAGATGGATGACTTGACGTTCACTCGTTCTGTTCATTTCCTATGTAACAGCTGGCACTGACCATTGTCAGAAGACAGGATGGGGGCTAGATGAAGCATTGGTCTGACCCAGTCTGGCCATTCTTATGTCTTTATGTATGGTTTTGAAGTTAATATGCTAAAAATGTATGGAAGGTCCTTGGGCAATAGGTACGTACAGTAGTGCAGTTATTCCCAACCAGTGTGCTGTGGCATACAGGTGTGCTGTCAGATCTGAGCAGGTGTGCCACAAATTTTTTTGAAAAACTACTCAAAGAGCTCTGGATTGGCTCATTGGTTCATGAATATTCATGGATTCATTTGGAAACTATATGGTGGTGTGCCTCAGATTAATTAAAGGTAGCAAGGTGTGCCACAGCAGAGAAAATGTTGGGAACCACTGCAGTAGTGCATGGAATACCACAGCTTGAACGAGTGACAAGGTTGGAGAGGGATGCTACATGTCCAGTCTCAGTCCCATGGAGCATCCACTTGGCGATAAATCAGGAAAAACAAAAATATATGGGATTGCACCTCAATTTGTCTTTGCTTAGAGATGCAAAGACTGTGATTGTTACCACAGAATCCATTTGCAGTTCAGTACGCCTCCTGTTTGTATCTGCTGAGCTTCTCCAAGCTCATAAGCACCACCTGCTGGGAGAAAGCTCTCAAGTCCTGCTTGCACAAGATGGTTCCTTTGACTCTGTACAAGCCTTAAGGATCCTTCTACTTTGCAGTCTAATGCCCCCCAGATCAGCTGACTTGGAGTCACAGGAACTTGGGCTGTGGCCCTGTAAAACTGCTGTGTGACATTCAGACTCAGGTTGGAGCCTGAACTCTGGGACCTCAGGGTGGAACATTTGCACAACACGTTGTAAAGCTGTGGCCCAAGAGCCCGCCATCTCAGCATAGCAGGAGAGCTGTATCTGGGGTGCAAGAAGAGAAAGGGACTCGCCACTGGGTCAGAACTACAGGGAGCTGGAGGCAGGATCCAGGAAAAAGGGGCCTGAACTGTTCTCCACAGAAACCCCAAGCTTCGCAAAAGGAAGCAAGCACCTCTCATATGCTGGCCACAGAAAGCTGCTTAAGCAATTAAACACACGTCTCCCTAGTGGTTCCCTATTTTACTTGCCGCGCCGCACTTTCTAAGCCTAGAACAGCTACTGCCATATAAGGAGAGCTCTGTGTTGAGGCATTAGATAAGCATGTGACTAAGTAAGGCAATGGCTCAAAATTGGGAAATTTGGTAAGTAGAGCTGGATGTCGAAGACCCTCCACAAGGCCGGTAAAGGTACACCGTGAGCCAACAGAATTTGTATATTCCAGCTTAAGGAGGGCTTTTGGCCTTGTTAGAGGAATAGAGAATAGGGTGGGGGCTAAATTGAACAAGCCAGGAAGGCATTCGCCCAATCTGAAAAGGATACAAAAAGGTAGGCAGAGATTTGGGAAAAGAACAAAGTGTATATATGCTGTAAGTGTGTAATACTCGGAGCTCACTCCAAAACTGCAGGTAACGAGTGGTTTGGACATTGTAACCTCTCCAACCTCACTTGTGCATTGATTCTTGGTCAACCCTACAAGAGTGCCCTCTCCATGTTGTTGTACGGTTGCAAAACAGGGATACTGTGCCACTCAGATTGGGAAAGCTAGAGGCATTCCACGCAAAACACCAACGTCATATACTGGGCATGAAGTGGAATGACTTCATTCATTTAAGGCAGGTCTAGAAGCTGTGCCTAAACAGCTTCTAAGGGGAGGCAACTAATCTGCACGTGTTTTGTATTAGCATGATCACAAGGAGCATATCGCATAGTCTCACTATGGGTGCAGGGCAATATGGGTAATGGCATTTGGGTTGATTTGATCACAAATCTGTCAATATCTGTAATTCCACTGAGGAGAAACATGAAATACTGTCTTTTGTAGTATGCTACTCTCTTGCTTGCTCAAACTGTTTAGGTTGGTTAAAAGGCAAAAGTTACCATTAGTAAAAAGGAACTGAAAAGAGGGGCCATCTCTCTGCTTTCAGCCTGCTGAAGTTAAGAAAGGGCTGGGGGTTAGCATTAGCGCAGTCTAGAGCTCTGCTGCAGGCATTGCCTCACTCCCTTGTCAAAGGATAGATCAGGGGTCTCAAACACTTGGGCCTGTGGGCCACATGTGGCCCCTAAAGCCATTTCACACAGCCCATGATGACATGATTGTTACTGATATTTACAATATTGTTGTATTAAAAGGTTTCAGTGGTGCAGCACTCATTAGTTCTCATGCAGCCCTGTACTAGTCCTCATGCAGCTCTCATGGTGATTTGAGTTTGAGACCCCTGAGATAGATCCACTGTCAAAGGATAGATCTGGCCAGGCTTCTTGTGAAGCCTTTCTTTGTTATTTTAACGGGAGAAGCTGTTTGCAGCTATTTGAGATTTAAGAGCTAAAAGCACCGAGAGAGGAGGCACTCTCAGAGCTGACCTTACTGAGAGAGGAAAACCCTTTCTCTGAGCTGAAATCACTGAAGATGAGCAGTGATCGAGTAAGCGACCAGTGGGCAGTGCCAGCGGACAGCAGGTGGAGCCAGTGGATGGTGAGAGTGGACGGCATGAGTGACCAGTGGGTGGAGCCGGCGGACAGTGGGAGGAGCCAGTGGATGGTGCAGGCAGATGGAGTGACTAGTGGGTGGCGCCAGTGGACAGCTGGTGTGAAAGACACTCCCTACCTACGCTGGGGTTGGTTGGGAACCTGTTCTGCACTGATTTTCCAGATCAGTGCTGATTTTTGCTATTGAACCTTTACATTCTTTTTTGATTACTTTACTATTAAAAGTTCTGTATACCATACTCAGACTCATGCTTGTGAGTGGGGAGGCATTACCCTTTCGGGGTGCCCAGGGAATAGTGCATGATTTCCCAGAAAACTGGGTGGGGGCTCAAGCTGGTTGGTGCTGTAACATTATTTGGCATCCCCTAAATACAGAACCCGGCTCTTTTTCTGCCATCTTGTCCTGGCAGAAGGGTTACATTCATAACATTTGCGTTTATAGTCATTGTGGTCTACAGACTCCTGGGGCCATTGCCCACAGCCAGCATCTTTTGGACATTGCCAGAATGTTGCAAGATGTTCTCGTAAATGCCGTTCTCCGGATGATTTGTAACATCCAGGATAAAATTCCACCAACCAAAGAATGGCGGCAGCCCAGAGGCAGACCCCCTGTTACATGGGTGCATCAAGTGTTTTCTGACACTGGATTTTTGGCCCTTCAAGCTCTTGTGGGCATACATGACAAATGAGCCCTATGGCCCACTGGTGTTGAAGAAGAAGCCCAAGTCCGTTGTGCCAGTCAGCTGACCTGGCCCAGCGATGGGTCCTTTATACTAGTGTAGATGTACCCTATGATTAGGGTTACCAGAAGTCAGGCAAAAGGAGGACATGTCTTTCTTTTTACCTTCACGTCCACCGTCTGGCAGGCATTTTAAAAATCATGATTTTGTCTGGCTTTTTACTTACAGGAGTTAAACTATGCTGGAACACCCTATTTTTAGGGGGAAGTGTTCCAGGGCCCCCTAAAAACAGAAGAATATTACATTAATGCTACATTTTCTCCATGTGTGCTCCAATGTCCTCCTTTCCGTACTTCCCTGTCCTCCTTTCCAGGCTTTGGTATCTGGTAGCCCTACCTATGATTGCAGAATTTGCATGAGTCCTTACCCCTTGTTATTGGGGGCCAGTTCTGTACTTCCAAAATAAGGCACTTCTTTCTTAGTGTCCCCACCCCACCCCCTTCTTGATGTTATTAGTGTAATTATATTGTTACCAATAATAAGCAGTACTCGCCTACATTTGCCAAGGGTGTTCTGGCTGCTTTCTGTGGCACTCAGCAGTTTCATCTTGTTAAATCAAGATGAGAAAATGAGGGATGTCCTTCATAATAAGGGACTGTTGGCTACCCTATTATTAAGGTGACTCGACTGTTCAGATCTTGATGCTGTTCCAGAAGGGCTGGCAATTAGATGAAAATAGCTGTGTTTTCAGAGCCAAATGGAAAATGCTCAAAAATGGAGGGAGGGGATTCGTCTAAGTGCTAAATCTTGCTGTTTTGCAGCTGCAGGGGTGCAATTTAGTAATGCTGCATGGAGATGAGCAGTTGGAGTACAGTAATTTGCAGAGGGTGTTCTGCAGACAGTGGAGATCAGTTTTCCATAGGGCCCCATGAATGCCACCAAGCAACAGAAGCTGGGGAAAGGCTGACCTGGGGAGAACAGCCTTGGCGCATCTCTCTCTACACTTCCAGTGGAACAAAGATGATGTAAGGGCCAGCGCCCAGGAAACTGGAGCTTACTAAATCTTTTTTTTTTAACTAAAGTTTTTCCATGAAAAATGAAATTTAGCTATACACTAAGTTTTTCATCAACATTTGTTCTGAAGCACTTTTAAAAATTTCAATAAAACAGCAGAAAATGACATTTTTCGGTATTTGAGATTTTGCGTTTATGAATTTTTGTTTCAAAATTGTGTGGAAATGCCTACCTTCTCTCAGGCCTCCCCCCACTTTTTTTCTTCTAGAAAACTTGTGGGGAGAGAGGGGGAAAGACTTTATTAGTGAAAGAAAACTTTATTTTTACAAAAGTAAGACTTTCACTTAATCTTTCTCCATTTAAGTGAGTAACAGTAACCTTACTTTCAACAATTTTTTTTCCTGGGAATGAGAAAATTTGAGATAGCCTCTCCCTTTTTTGTTTCACATTTTTACCCTTCTACACCCTTCAGAAAACATTTTTAGAAGGTAAGAACAGTCATACTGGGGCAGACCAATGATCCATCTAGCTCAATATCCTGTCTTCCGATAAAGAAAAAAACCCAAGAAGTCCTGTGGCACTGTTAAAGACATGTGATAACTGATGTAAATGTGCTAGTCTTTAACAGTGCCGCAGAACTGCTTGTTGATTTTGTTGAACTAGACTATGTGGCTGCCCCTTTGGAACTTGGCTTCTGATCGTGGCTGGTGTCAGGTGCTGCAGGGGAAATGAACAGCTTAGAGCAATTATCAACTGATCCATTCGCTGTTGTCTACTCCCAGCTTCTGGCACCCTGAGCGTGGGGTTACAACCCTGACTGTTGGCTAATAGAGAGTCGTAGAGCTATCCTCCAGGAATTTACTTAATTCTTTTTCTGAACCCAGTTATACCTTTGATCTTCACAGCATTCCCTAGCAATGAGTCCCAGAGGTTTACTACATGTTGTGTGTTTCTTTTAAACTGGCTACCTATTAATTTCACCTGGTAACCCCTAGTTCTTCTGTCATATGGAGAGGTAAGTAATACTTCTGTATTCACTTTCTCCACACAGTCCATGATTTTATAACCCTCTGTCATTTTTCTGACCCCTTCATCCTCACTTTTTTAAGATGAGAATTCCCAGTCTTTTAAATCTCCTTATATAGAAGCTAGTCCATACCCCAATCACTTTTGCTACCCTTCTCGGCACTTTTTCCAATTCTAGTATATCTTTTTTGAGCTAGGGAGACCAGAACTGCATGCAGCAGTCAAGGTGAGGGGTGCAATGGATTTAGATCAGCGGTTCTCATTAGTGTGTTGCCTCACAGCGGTAAGTGTGTTGTGGGGAGCCAGGGAGATGCCTAGATTTGGCCTGGGAAGGGTGGACTGGTGTGTCTTATAGGGTCACAACATGCCACCAAGTGTGTCATGACCTGGAAAAGGTTGAGAACCACTGATTTAGATAGTGGCATTATGATATTTTCTCTTATTATCTATCCTTTTCCTAAGGATAGAGTAGGATTTTTTTTCTCTCAAAGAAATTTAAAAAAAAATTCCAACTGAAATGTTGTCAAATTTAAAAAATATATATATATTTTGCAAATTACAACAAAACCGTGTTTTCAAAAATATTGATGGGATGTGAAGGATGACTGACTTCAGCCTGTTCCAGGGGGAAACATTTTATTGATTCTGATCACTTGCTTTTGGGGGTTGTGTGCTGCTGGATAGCGATGTGAATTTGGTTCTTGAACTACAATTTAAACTGTAACTTCATTGCAAAAAGTTATCCAGGAGAAATTTGCAAATGATGAACAAAATGTTTCCTTTGGAGCATGACGATCAGAGTTCTGCTGCTGCTGGCAGGAAGCTCAGAGTGGCAATTAGGAAAGTTGATGGGGCTATGAATTTTTTAGCGTATTGCTTAGGATGTAGATACAAATAATTATCATACAAATGATCCTTTATGTACCACAGCATTCCGTAATACAGGGTGCCATAATATAATCTACAGTGAACTTGAATTGCAGTGGGAATTGAATGATATTCTCCCAAGCTCTCTACCGCCTTGAGAAACCAAAACCAAGATGCCCTCACAGACCTTCATAATATGTCAATTTCCAAAGGGTCAGCCATGTTAGTCTAGTCCAGCAAAAAAAAAACCCAGGGAGTCATGTGGAACTTAAAGACTAACAGATTTATTTTTCACATGAGCTTTTGTTGGAGAAAATCCTCCTGCCGACTATGCCAATGTGACCCAGGCCTCCTGGGATAACCCTCTGAATGTGCCAAACTCAGGGCAAGCTGCAAAACCAGGGGCCAAACCCCCAAACCACTGATAGGTGGTACTTAAACCAGTCTCCCAGTCAGTAACAAAATGTGCTTCTGATTCCCCACTCTGGTCATCACAAAGCATAACAAAATAGAAACAACCCCCCTTATGCACATCATTTCCTATGGTCCTCTTTAGTCACTGGGTCTCTTATAGAAATAGGTTCTCCTGACCCCAAAGGGCCAGCCACATCACCCAGAACAACGGAGGCTTGGGTCTTACCCAAATTACCATGCTGCCAGCCAATCCTTTAGTAACTACAACTAAAGGTTTAATATAAAAAGAAAACAAATAAAATATGAGAGATGTGAAAGGGTCAAAGTAAATCACATACATACAAATGATTTAGAGTCCAAGGAAAACAAATCCTTGAAGATCCTGTAGTTTGCAGATTAGCCCCACTCCTCAGGTGTGCACCCAGCAGCAGCAGCAGCAGCAGATGGGTGGGTTTAAGTCCTTTGTTCAGTCCAAGGAGAATAGTTCCAGAGGGGGGTGTTGGTTGCAGATAGACTGAAGACTAAAGACAAAATGGAGATGGGGCCCCTGCCTTTTATCTCAGTCCTTGCCAGATCAAAATGGAGTTGGGCCACATGGTCAATCTAGGTAACTGGTCAAACAGGTTCCTTCCTGGGCCCACTGCAGCTAGCTGGGAGCCCCTCCTCATGGCCCAGTAGTATGACAATAGTTTGCAAACACCCAGTCTGGGATTGCCTTAGCTCAAACAACTTGGAACACACATAAAATGGAAAAGATTCCTAATTTCTAATATAAATATGATACCTACATATAAATCATATAATCATTCCTAGCAAATTACAGCCTTTCTATTGATACCAAACATGGCACATCACATATGGATTATCATAAAAAGGAAATATTAATATGAAAAATAATCATAAACAGTCCCCTAGACCCAGACAGCATCAACCCCCCCCCCCGAAGTTTGATGCAGGAAGGGGTATTACCTAGACCAGTGGTTCCCAACCTTTTCTCTGTGGTGGCACACCTTGATACCTTCAAATTTTTTGAGGCACACCAACATTTAAAAACTCATGAGTATTCAAAGTAACTTAAATTATTTATGAATATTCATGAACCATGGCAAAGTGTTTTGGAACTGCTCCTATGTGGGGTAGTAGGGGTAGCAGAGCAGGGGTGGCAAAACAGGGGAGGTCAGGAGTTGGGTGCCGTGGCAGGAGTGAGTGTGGGGAGCAGAGCAGGGCAGGGGTGGAAAAGAGGACAAGGGCAGCCATGTGGGGAACAGCACAAGGGTGGCAAGAGAGGAGAGGGGAAGGGAGAACAAGAGTGGCTTTGTGGGGGGCAGGGGGAACCTGGGGAGCGGGAAGGCAGGGCAGGGGAGCATGGCGCAGCACCCACTTCCCCCTTCTCCACAGTGGCTCCCTGCAACCCAGGGCAAATCCTCACCCCACTGCTGCTCCCTCGTATCCCAGTGGGTCCCATCCTCCCCCCTCAGCTCCCGCTGCCTGTGAGGGACCCTCCCATCACTGCGGGGGCCAGAACTAGGCCTCCAACCCACAGCTACCCCCCACACACAGCCACCCCACCCCCCAGCTACACCCGCCCAACGAAACAGCCACCCCACAACCCCAGCTACAACCCCTCTGCTACATATCCACTCCCACCCACCTCTGCTACACACACACACCTGCCCCACACAACCTCCAGCAGCCTTCCCCCCCAAAGCCCTTACCTGGGCTGTTTGCAGGCTGCCTGACAAAAGCTGCTTTGCCCTGCAGGGGGAGATTCCCACGCTCCCAGCCTCACACCCCTCTCTGCTGGCTGGGCCTAAGGTGGAGCCACTGGAACGCTGCGTTCAGGCTGCTCCTGCTATTTTTAGGGGGACCCCTGGAACTCCATGTTCCAGTGCTTTCCTCTATTTTTAGGGGGTCAAAATGCAGCCTGCCTAAAAAGAGGGGGCCCCAGAACTGTGTTCTGGTGCCTTCCCCCTTACTTTAACCCCTGCCTTTTCCCAGCCCTGCACAGCCCTTGTGGTTGGGCTGAGCAGGGAGGGAACTTTAGCTCCAGCTCTCGGGGATGCTCGCGGCACACTTGAGTGTTGCTGCGGCACACCAGTGTGCCCCAGCACACTGGTTGGAAACCACTGACCTAGACACTCCTGGATGCATCACAAAAGCATTAAATTTGGATTTGCACTATTACAACTTTGAACACATTTAAAAGATTTTACAAAATGTCTGGTGCAAGGTACATTTTACATACTTTGGCAGAAAATCACTTACAAGAGTTAACATCGCCATATAGCTTTACATCCAGAAGCATCAGGGTGTATTTTACAATTGACTTTGTTACCTTCCAATAGAAATAGTTTGTCAGAAGGCTAGATTGTCCAAGGCCCCCTTGGATTTTTTAATATTTAACCAGTTGTTTTTTGGTTTACCTTGGTGGTCTTACTAGCACAGGATTTTAGTTTAATTATATCCTTGGGGTTCAGAAACCTAAAGGTTAACCCCAGCCTCACATTCACAAAACAAAGTTCCTTCTTTCATCTTCTTTGGAGGCTTGAAAGCCTGGGCTCTCTGGTAACATGATCCATGGTCTGTGTAGTTGTGTCTCCCTTGCCAGCAGCTCTGAATCTGGTGGGCAGATCTTCCCACCCCAATCAGTCAGGTAAATTTCAGTAAACCACACACTAGCTTGCTTAGTGATTTCCAAATTCCCACGCATGGCCAGTTTCAAGTCTGGACTCTGTTTGAGAGTTATACCGAACACTTCAGCTAGCATGTCACAAAGAGGGTTCTGATATTCAGTTCTGAAAGTTTCATTCCACATGGCCCCAGTTGTAACTGGATCCACAAAAAAAAAAAAAAAAAAAAGGCACCATGCTTCCATAGCATTCGGGGTAAAAGCAGGTCTGCTCCCCCTTCCGTGTTCAAGACATCAGCTGCACAGCTCCTCTGCTCCGGAACTACAGTTGCCCAATTATCTCCCTGATCCTGAGGCACTATCTGTTCACTCACAGAGTTAGCTTCATAGATACGGTTACCAGATACCAAAGCATGGAAAGGAGGACAGGAAAGTACAAAAAGGAGGACATTGGAGGACACGTGAAGAAAATGTAGTATTAATGTAATATTCTTCTGTTTTTAGGGGGCCCTGGAATGCTTCCCCCTAAAAATAGGGTGTTCCAGGGCATTCCAGCATACTTTAACCCCTGTAAGTAAAAAGCCAGACAAAATCATGTATTTTTAAAATGCCTGCTGGGTGGAGGACATGAAGTTAGAAAGGGGGACATGTCCTCCTTTTGCCTGACATCTGGTAACCCTATTCATGGATGCAGTCAGGTTTTAACTCCACTGCCTTTCTAAAATACTGACCAAGTGAAGTTATTTGGGTACAGGGCTGTTTTAAGCTTTTCATTAATTTTCACTCCACCTGTAACCTTTTCCAAGGTATCCACACTAGATCTTTCAAAAACCAAGTCAGTGAATCCATCTCCAGGTAAAACATTTTGGCAATCAGAATTTTCCCCAGATTTCTTAACACACAGGCTGCTGCTGCGTGGTGCTGCAGGCAGGGACCCCTGCTGAGATTGTTCCATTGGTTTATTTCCACACCCTCTTGCTGCAGCGGATTCATTCTTCTCCTTTCTTTCATGTTCTTCAGTATATAACCAATAGCCTCCAAGTTAACGTTCCACTGAACTGAGTGGGATTCATGCCTTTCAGGCTGTCTGCACACTCAGGATGACAGTACTGCTTCAATGAAGCAGTATTGTTCATCATGAACTAGCCAAGTACAAGGCAGCACTGCACTGATGAAAGCAGGGAGACAACGTGAAAAGTCCCAATTTAAACAGCACTTTATATATTTCAGCTAAAGCTAGTTGAAAGAAAACACTGCAATACGCTCTGAATATTGGGGGCTTTTGACAATTACAGCATAAGGGCTGTAGAAACTAGGTAAGTTGCCAGCCCAGTGATCTTACTGAGGCGGGGTCTGCATTGTGAAGTTTTGTCAGCATACCTAAATTGGCCAGTGCTGTGAAAAAACCCACACAGCTATGCCAGCAGACCTCCAGTTCACATGGAGCTGTTCTGCCAGAACTGAGCTTCTGTTCACTTAGCTAATTAGAGACAAGGCGAGAGGGGGAATTAGCTCTTATTTTTGCACCAATGTCTGTTGGTGAGACAGGCATGCTTCTGTCAGCCTGGAAAGTTACAATTTCAAGTTGTTCTAGTAAAAGGTATTATCTCATCTGCTTTGTCTCCCTAATATCCTGGGACCAACATGGCTACAAGCCTTCATGCAGCTTAGCTAATTCAGTCAGGCAGGTGGTGTGTTAAAAAAAACAAGGAGTCGTGTGGCACTTCAGACGAACAGATTTATTTTTCGCATGAGCTTTCCTGGGGGAAAGTCCCACTTCATCAGATGCGTGGAAGATAGATAGTCTTGAATATACTGTGTCTACACTAGGGGGCTCAGCTGTACCATACCACTGTAGCAGTAAAACCTGTGTAGTGTAGACTAGCCCAGCAGTTCTCAATCACTGTGTTGCAACATGGAAGTGTATCATGTGAAATTAGCCTGCTTCTGACAGCCTAAGGAGAGCTGCAGCAGCAGGCTAATTTTATGCCGTTGACCCTTTAAGAAGCTGAAGCTACCGTGTCTCTCTGCAAGAGCTGCCCTGGAATCAGCTGTTCCATGGCATCAGGGGCTGCCAGTCAAGCCTCCTGCTGCAGAAAAGTCCTTTCAGAGGGAGATTTCTTCAATGGCAGGGGAAGCAGCAGCAGCGTGGTGTGTCACACACAGCTGGTAGCCTTGCGCTGGTGGAGGCAATATACACTCAGCCTTTCCCAGACTGTATATCTTAGTCTGATTATATAAAACACAGCAAATGTTATGCATTTCATGGGCTTTCCGCAATGCATTGGTTGTATGCTAGCTTTTGAGTTTGGCTCAAGTGTTGACAACTATCTATAAAGCTCTAAATAGTCTAGTACCAGGTGAACTGAAAATTTGCCTCCTCTTCATTATTTGTTGAGCTCCAACAATATCTCCTGATGCCCAGCCTGATTGATTAATCCCAGAGGCAGACTGTTTCTGGGACCCGTGCTAGAACATCTTCAGCTGAAATCCCCTGCCAGTGGAAACTGGCTCATTTCAATCATGGCCTGAGCCTGAGTGAGCAGTAAGTATAAGATGTACCTGTCTGGTTAACCTTTTATTAACTCTTGGCTATATTTGTAGTAAGCTCTGTAGCGGCTTATTTGAAGGCCCAGTTTTGTATTTGCTTTGAAGCCCTGTAATGAGTCCACCTGATAAGGTGAGGGGAACAGTTTGGAAACCACTAAATAAAAAAAAAATGTTCTCCCTGCCTCTGTGAATATTTACAAACTAAGCAGGATTTGGCCTTTAGATGGTAATTTTTTGACCTAACCCTGGTTCCTTCTCAATTCTGTCCATCTCTCCTTCTCATTAAGGATTTTAATGGCAGCTGTCATTACAGTATCAGGGTTCTTCCAAGGTGAACTGGAGAACATCCCCAGGTGCAAGCCCCATGGCGGCAGGGCCCTTGTCTCCTCATCCTTCTCAAAAGCATTAAACCCAAAAAACACTGTATAACATAAATCAGGGGTGTCCAACCTTTCTGGGTGAGGCACCACATTGCAATTCTTTTCTCAGCTGTGGGGCCGGTGAGAAAATTTTGCTACATAAGACATAGAAAATGATCTTTATTAATAAACTTTGATAAAATAATTAGTGTCATATTTGGCATTGCTTTTGCTTGCACTGTGTACAGAGGACAAGGGGGGCAAGGGTGCCTGTGTGAGGGGGGTAAGACAGAGCACGGGGAGCAAGGCAGGGTGGGGAGCATGGCAGAGGTGTGGAGGGGAAGAAGGATGAGGTGGGGGGAGCAGAGCAGCTGGGTGGCAGGACTCAGCCGCTTCCTTACGGAGACCCCACCAGCTCTGCTCTCCTCACTGCCTGCCAAGCACTGTTCAGGGAAAGGAGAGCTGTGGTGTGGAGAGGGAGATGAGAACAGAGTCAGACAATGAGACAGAAACCCTGGCAGTTCGGCAGGGTCACAAGGTTTTGGCTTTGGGCATCTCTGTACCAGAAGCATTGATGGGTAGCAATCTCTACAGAAGAGTTTTTGCCACTAGGGTCAGGGGAAGGACAGGGGTGCTGGAGTTAGGGGTGTCGAGGGAGAGCAGAACTGGGGGGATGTCCGGTTCAGGATTTTAAACTGCTCAGGGCATTCCCCCTTTACCCACCCCCTGCTCACTCAGAAGGGCTGAATCTAGCCTCTGAACAGCTCTCCAGAGCTTGCTTGTGGGAGGCACTGGTATCCCCTATCCTTGGGTATGTCTGCACTGGAGCCTTAGATCAGTTTAACCTTCCTTAAACCGAACTAAGGAAAGCGCTGTCCACATTGGGAATTTATTAAGTTGACTTAAGTGCTTCCTTCAGTTGACTTAATAACACCACCTCTTAAGGTGGACTGAATGCTTAAGTCAACCTTATTAAGTCGACTTAAGCCAGTGTAGACGGGGCGTAGGATTTAAGTGAACTTAATAAGGTCGACTAAAGCACTAAGTTGACCTAGCTGCCAGTGTGGATACGGGCAGCCTACAGGAGTTTTGAATGTGTATGCTCTTAGCCAACTTAGGAGAGCCTCCAGTGTAGACATACTCCTTATGTCTGATTATGAGATGGCATTCTAGCTGCACCCTCACTAAAGGCTTTCAGCACAGAATTGATTTTTCAAAGTGCTCTAAATCCACATGCAATGTCAGACTGGCCTGGAATGTGGCCTATGGCTAGGTTGTGGTGCAGATTTGGATAATTTGATCCAGCATTTGAGAGATACAGCTCCTATTTCCCCAAATAACATGTTTAGGATGCTCATATTTTTGCTTTTATTTCATACACAGGAAAAAATAGCCAGAATCTAGATAAAACATATAACTGGACTTTCACTGCTTTCAGCTAGTATCTGGCACCAAGCTCCATTTTAGGAACCCAAAATGTCAAGCTTTATGGGCTGATGTCAGCAAGCAGCTATATGGGAGGAATGTATTAATTACAGCGCATCTCCTTCAGAGGGACTGAAACAGGGATCTGAGGCAGGCTGAAGGGCCGCATGTTACTTCTGCACCAATTAGACTTGCCAGACAGCCACATTTGCCAGCTGTGAGGTGGTTGATGCTAGATTAAAAAGCCAAGGGAGTTCCATGCCTGTGTCTTCAACAGAGCTGTACTGGGGGTAGGGTAGATAGAGTCTGTGCAAGCAGCACTGTGCATGACAGACTTGTTCTGGAGCCAGTTTGTCAACAAAAGGCCCCTGGCAAGCCTAGACCAGTCCAGTCAAGGTTCTCTGGGAACAGCTCCAGTGCCAGTAAGCTGCAGTGCCCTTGATAGTATTTGAGCACGCTCTGTGGGTTCAGGTAGCTCTCTTCTGATTCCTATGGATTCTGCTTGATTTGGGTAATAGGTTTAGCATAATGAAGAAGCTGTTTTTATAGCCTGGTGAGAGTTTGATGTTGACAGACATTATAGCCTTTTCAAGGACACATGTTCTCGAAAGAGCTTTTGTTCACATCTTTACTGTATGTCAGGGTTTTTTTTTTTTAATTTTTTTTTTTTTTCCAAGTTAGGCTATCATTGAGAATCTGGAGCACACAGGCATGGCCCAACTCAGGGACTTCCCTGCACCACTGGTGCTAAGGGGGCACAGCTGAGCTCTCTAGATCAGTGGTTTTCAAACTTAGGGTCAGGACCCAGTACTGGGTCGCAGACCCTCAGGCACTGGGTCGTGGGACTCTTTGCTGCTGCCACCAAAAGACTGGAATGCATTGCTCAAAGATATAATTGTTGGGTCGTGGTCATAAGTGATTTTTTTTCAGCTGGGTCCTGAGGAAAAAAGTTTGACAACCACTGCTCTAGATCACACCTATCATCACTTTCATGAAAAGAAACTGAAGGAACAGGCCTAGTAGGGCACCACTGCCATATTCTGGGATCCTACAGCAACAGCAATTGCCCTGTACATGTCACCTAGAGTATCAGCATCCTCCTCTTCCTCTGCACCAGCACTGCAGCCCATGCACAGGGGGTCGCGTGTAAGAAGAAGACACAGTCTCACCTCTTTGTGTGAGGCCAAGCGGCCTCTAAAGTCACCTCCAGCTGGCAGGCATGAAGCAGCAGCGAATAGCAACTAAATTATGCTGGCTGGCATGATTTAGTGGGAGTGGTCCTGCTTTTTTGCAGGGGATTGGACTAGGTGACCTCTGAGCTCCCTTCTAACCCTAGGATTCAATGATTCTAAATTCCAGACCAGAAGGATTTCTACTCTCCAGTATGACAGGGGGCCTGAGGAAGGAAGTGGAAAGGCAGGGGTGATGGAGCCAGGTTTAAGTGCAGGGGAGGAGGAGAAGGAGGCTTGCAGGGGATGAGGTGAGGAGAACTGCTCCAGAACAGAGCGAGGTGGATGGGAGGCTGGGCAGAAGACAACAACGGGAACCACTGGACATTGGCCTCCAGAGACAGGGTTACCAGATGTCAGGCAAAAGGAGGACACGTCCTCCTTTTGAGCTTCAAGTCTTCCCTCCGGTGGGCATTTTAAAAATACATGATTTTGTCTAGCATTTTACTTATGGGGGTTAAAGTATGCTGGAATGCCCCAGGATACCTTATTTTTAGGCGAAAGCATTCCAGGGCCCCCTACAAACAGAAGAATGTTACATCACGAGGTCCCTTCCAGCCCTCTGATTTGATTTGATTTGATTAATACTACATTTTCTCCATGTGTCCTCTGATGTCCTCCTTTTCGTACTTCCTTGTCCTCCTTTTGAGGCTTTGGTACGTGGTAGCCCTCTACAGAGATAAGGGAGCAGGTAAAACAGCAGACCCATGAAACGCTAGGACTCAAATTGTAACCGAAAATAGCAAGATGGAGCAGGACTAATTCAAGATGGAATAAGTTTGGTCTGGAGGTTCTGTGTGAGAGGCTCTGAGACATTAATTACAGAATGTATATTGAGTCACAGACAGCCCGGGGAGCTAGTGTCTTAGATCGATAAGGAGACGGACTCTTCATATAGCTAAGAAAGTGATAAATAGGAAGTAAATACTAGTAAAGGTTGCTAATTGATAGGAAGTAAGTACTAGTAAAGCATGCTAATTGAATTTTGTTAATCAGTAGGACTGTGACTCATATGAATGGAATTTTCTTTGTTTCCAAGTAGCTGCTTTAGGTATAAAAAGCCACCAGCCATGGTAGGGGCTAGTGCTTTTTTTTTCTTTTCTCTGATACAGTTGTGTCAGATTATTATTCAGCTGAATAATAAAATTTTGAACCACACCTCGTTCTCTGCTTACTTGAGTCTCACCTGGGAACAGGCCTGCGTTATTGGGGATCTGCAGTTTCTCTTTCATGGTTGAGAACCCAGAGCCGTTTTCCCCCACAAAATCCACCCTAGGCCATACCACTGAGTAAAAAAACAACAAGCAGTTGTGTGGCACTTTAAGACTAACAGATTTATTTTTTGCATTTTATGCAAAAAATAAATCTGTTAGTCTTAAAGTGCCACACAACTGCTTGTTGTTTTTTTACTGCACTAGACTAACACGGCTATCGCTTTGGAAACATACGACTGAGACCAGAGTCACCTGCCCCATTGCACCATCCCCTGATATAATGGGGACTAGCTTCCCCCCATGCCCTGGGGAGAGAGGGGGCAGCTTGTGCAGGTAGCCCAAGGGTCGCCATCACTCAGTGCCCAGTTACGGAAGAAACAAGCAAGGAGTCCTGTGGCACTTTTAAACACTAACAAATTTATTTATTGCATGAGCTTTGGGGGAGAAAATCCCACTTGGTGAGAGGCTTTAAAGTGGGATTTTCTCCCCCCAGAGCTGATGCAACCAATAAAGGTGACTGGCCCTTTAAAAGTGCTGCAAGCTCCCTGCTGGATTCTGCAAGACTGGCCTGACAAGGCCTTGCCCTTTGGCCAGCGTTACCGCGCACGCGCAGAAGGAACCACGTGCCGCTGTTGCGTCATGCCGGAACTGGCTGAGGAGACCCCACCGCGCCATTGGGACCTCTGCTGAGCGTGCACCCTCGCGCATGCGCATCGGCACAGCCCCACCCCTCTACCTCCGCTTGACGCAAGCGCTCTGGGTCTGTTCTACGCCTGCGCCGCGCTCCCTCCTCGCGGGCGGCCGGAGTCCTGCGCGTGCGCGTCGCGAGCTCGCTGCGGGCTGGCGCATGCGCAGCGGGCGTCGGCTGGCGGCTGAGGCGGCGCGAGCGGACGGCCCGAGCGCGGGGCTGTCGACGGGCCGAGCCGCTTCCCTCGCGCTCCCGGAGGTAGGTCCCGCGGGCCGCTCGGGGCCGGCTCCCGGTCGCCTGGCGTGGGGCCGCGGCGGAGGCGGAGGGGGCCGCGGCGGCGGTGGCGGTGGCGGAGACGCTCAAAATGGCGGCCGGCGGCGGGGGGCGGTTGCGGGCCGCGCGGTGACGTAGCCGCAGGCCCCGAATGGCGGGAGCGGCCCGGGCATGTGCAGCGCCGAGCACCCGGCCCGCCTCGCCAGCCGCCCCTCTTCCGCGGGGGGGGGCCGCCCTACCCCGGCGCGGGGCGGCTTATAATCCTGCTCCAAGGGCTTGGGCCTTGCACGGGGCCCGCATCTCAGCCTGGTTCAGCCAAAAAAAAGAAAAAAAATGTCGTCTTCAGCAGTGCCACAAGACTCCTTGTTGGTTTGCCTTTGAAATGCTTCGTTTATCTGAAGCCCCAGGTATATAGCAGCCTTTTCAGAGCAATGTTCCCCCTCATTTTTCATAGTCTGTGCAAACAGTGTCTTTTGTGCAAATTTTCAGAACCAGCATCCAAATTTGTGCGCGCTCTAGTGAGTGTGCTCAAGCTTGTGAGCGCAACGAAGCATATGATGCGAATAATATCTAAATTTTATTTTGAAAGGGAAATGGAAATGATTTTATAAGTTACAAAATCTTATTTGAAACAGTTTGTTGGAAACCGCCTTCTTAAAGTAGCGCAAGAATATTAGCACTGTTGAATTTTTTTTGTGCGTGCATTATGTTGTTGTGGCTTCACAACCTGTGTGTGCGCACACGCGCATAGCTTCAGGGAAATGAATTGCAGGGACCTAATATTAAACAGGAGGCGTTTGCTGCCCAGTTCGTCCTAAATTAGTCTCAGCAGCAGTCATTTCTTCTCTAGGAACAGGAAGCCTCTTTATTCAGTTCAGTTACAGGCATTCACCCGCCTCCCATGAGAATCAGGAAGCCAGCTGGGAGTTGAAAAATTAGGCATTTCTTTTTCTCTTCCCACTCAAGAAGAAAAAACTGAGAAGCACTGCTTGCAAAAAAAATGTTGATGCGGCTGGCGGCCTTAAACAATCAGTTTCGTGCACTGACTATTGGTAATATTTGTTTTGCGGGATGAATTTGTGTGTCGGTGAAATTTCTGTATTCAGCACATTTAAAGTAGTTTACTGAAGCAAAAAAATGCTGTTTTAGTTATTTTAGCTTGATTTGTATTTTCATCCCAAGAGAGGTAAGAAACTGCAAGCAAAAAGTCATGTAGTGAATGAGAAATGCATCTTTTGCCTTATTCTAGCATAATAAATATAATAAATACGAGTAGATATAAATCAAGCTGTATGATTGCTTGAATAAATGGATATGGGTATAGTGTATCCTGGTTATTAAAAAGAAGCACCAAATTTAGCGTGAAGGCTGTATTCAGTGGCTGCCACTTTGGAGATCCAGACTCCTTGTATTTAGTTGTCAATCAACATGTTACACTGATTACTATTCAATTATTTGAATAAATGTATACAGTTATAGTGTATCCCAGTGTTTCTGAACTGGTGTGCCATCAGGTCTGAGCAGGTGTGCGACAAAATTTTTTGAAAAACTACTCAGAGCTCTGGATTGGCTCATTGGCTTATGAATATCCATGAGTTTATTTGGAAACTGTATGGTGGTGTGCCTCAAATTAATTAAAGGTAGCAAGGTGTGCCACAGCAGAGAAAATGTTGGGAACCACTGGTGTATTCTAGTTATCAAAAAGAAGTACCAAATTTAGTGTAAAGGCTGTATTTCATGCAATTTATTTATTGAGTAGTAATCATGGTAACATGTGACAGTGATTACTACTCAATAACTAAGAAGTATGGGCGCCAAGTACGATTAAAAATGGTTGTTTAGATCAACCCAGCCCTACCTTGGGAGTCTTGAAAGGATATGTTTATTGCTGTCAGATATTTTTCCTCTTGAAGAAACCATTCCCAAAAGTGCCCAGTCTATTCCCTCATATTTCCTTATTTCTAAAAATGTCTCCAAGAGCTAATTGGTGCATTGGTTAGAAGGTGTAGGGGAGAACTGATCTCATTAAGGGGTTAGAGGATGGATACCAAACTGCCGGATTCTGTTTCTTCCCTATTTCCCAGCTATCTTTATGGGAGCCTGCAGTCTGATTGATTTATGGCTGTGTTCGGTGTCTGTTTCAGAGACCTCTCAAAATAAGTTGTCAAGTTCAAAGCACTCCTTCAGCTGAAAAGGGTTGAGTTTTTGTGGGCATCTCAAGTTTAAAGGGGATTGAAGTTCAATTAATACTGAATTTTTATTCTCTTTCAGCTAATTACAGTCTTCATCTGCCAAATGGTGTGATCTTGTTTTTTAAAATAATTGAAAGGGTGGGATTTAAGATGGGAAGCAATAGTGTTGCTAAGTTCCAGTGGAGTAGCCGTGTTAGTCTAGTTTAGCAAAAGAAACAAGGATTTCTGTGGCATTTTTAAAGACTAATAAATTTATCGCATTAGATTTGCAGGAGAAATCCCACTTTGTTGTATGCTTGAAAATGGGAAACTAACAGTATGACAGGGGAAAAAAATCAGTGAAGTGAAAGTGACAGGTTCAGCTCAGACTTTTTCTGCCAAATCAAACAAGTGCTTTAGATTCAAACACTGTGGAACAACATATTAGAAGGTTGGGAGCTTGAGAAAAGTAAAAGCAAAACAAAAATCACTTTTTGTAATGAGAAAGCCAGCTCATATTGCTATTCAAACCCAAGTTAATAGTGTCAGATTAGTATATGAATTCTCTTTAGTTTCTCTTTGAAGCTTTGATTTAGAATTAACTTGTTTAAATACTGCAATGGAGATGTCTTCCCGGAAGAGAGCTGGGAGATGGTATTGGTCATTGAGTGTTGCCATTTCTAAGGTCAGATTTGTGTTCATTTAATTTTTTGTACAAAGAGTCCAGTTTGTCAAGTGTGCAAGGCAGAGGGGCATTGTTGGCACATATCACATTGGTGGATGAGCCCTTGATGGAATAGCTGGTTGATTAGGAGCTATGATGGTGTCTTCTGTGAAGATATGTGGTCAGAGTTGGTAGCGGGTTTTGTTGCAAGGATACGTGCCTACCTAGTGTTTTTGTTGTATGACCTGTAGTTGCTGGTGAGTATCTGTTTAAGATTGATGACTGTAAGTGAGGAGGGATCTGCCACCCATTCTTGAGGGAGTGAGGGGTCCTCTTGTAGAATAGGCTGTAGGTCCTTCATGATGTGCTGCAGCGGTTTGACTTAGGGGCTGTTGGTGATTACTAGTGGCATTCTGTTGTTGTCCTTGTTGGGCTTTTCCGGTAGCAGTTGACTTCTGGGTATCCATCTGACTTCATCAAGGTGTTCCCTCACTTCCCCCAGGTGGGTGTTGTAGTTTTAAGGATGCCTGATAGAGATCTTGTATGCGTCTGTCTCCGGCTGTGGGATCAGAGCAAACCCAGTTGTATGTTAAGCCTTGGCTGGAGATAATGGATTGTATGGTTGTGTCCTGGATGAAAGCTCAAGAGATGTAGGTAACTGTAGCAATCAATAAGTTTCCAGTATAAAGTGGTGTTTTTGTCCATTACTTATTTGTAGTATAGTGTCCAGAAAGGGGATCTCCTGTGTTGAGTGGTCTAGGCTGAGGTTGATCATGAGGTTGGAAATTGTTAAAATCTGTGTGGAATTCTTCAAGGGTCTCTTTTCCATGGGTCCAGAGATGGTGATGTCATGTGTAGCATAAGTAAAGTGTTGCTGTTGCTTTTTTTTTTTCAATTCATTAGGCTTGTTACTACTAATTATATATCAAGCGGAAAAAAAGTAGCATATTGTGCTTTTTAAAAAATGCTTCTAATCTGGGTTGGGTACTTTTTGTTAAATGTTACTTTCAACACTCATTTCTCATAAATATCTTAAGTCTACTTTGCATAATCTGCTGGCAATTGACAGTTTAGAGTGCTAAACATGTTGCTTATGTCAGTACTCAACTAGAGTTAATTAGTTAACTTTGATCAGTGTGTATTCCATTGGGGTGCAGTCCAAATAGTGTAGTAGGTAGAACACCTGCTTTACATGCGGAAGGTCCTGGGTTCAAACCCCAGGGGGTTGGACTAAATGATCTGATGAGGTCCCTTCCAACCCTATAATTCTTTTCTCTTCTATTCCATTTGATTCAAACTTCCTGAAATACCTGTTTTGCCATTGTAGTTTATCTTTTAAACTGGGAATTAATTAGGTTAATGTTATCACTGAATTCCTTTCCTCTGTTTAATGTGGAACCCCTCTGATGTAATCACTGACTAGTACTTAAATCCAGGCTTGACAGTATTGCTGCCCAGCTAGGTGTCCAGCTTCAAGCTAAGGCACCTAGCTGAGACGCCCCTGCAAAATCACCACTGCTGCTTTTGAAGTGGCATGAGTCCCCCCGTCCCCCCCCCCCCGGCAAAATGCCACCGAATCCTCAGAGCATTGCTGCAGACACATGTGGCTCTCTTTTTAGGCAGGGGATGCCTGCCATTGACATTCTGTGGTGGAGCTAGGCACCAAGCTATAAACCCTGGGAGGCCATGGTGGCCTGGTGCCCTGTTTTTGTTGAGCCCTAGCTCAAACAGTGTAATCCATGTCCAAAGAGCTATAGAAATGTTATGTGATTAGTCTTCACAATTATCTACATGACATAAAAGGAAGACATTTTACCCATTTTAGGTATAGAAAATCAGAAACTTGACTTAAATTACTACCTGGGATCTAGAACTCAAGAATTTCCTAGTTGGCTTCCTTGTCTCTAGTTTTTTGTTCAGTGTATTTTTCAGGATTTGCATATTGGGATGGGTGATAGCGGGGAAGAACATGATAATATAATATAATAAAAAAAAAAAAAAAAAAAAAAAATTTCCTTTAATATTTTATAGCATACATTAATTCATGACCATGAAATTGTATAAGGATTCCTTGCCTGCCTCTGAATTTTTTTTCCTAATTTGATTTGCAGGCTGTCATAATAATACTTTATATAGCACCTACATGATGTTGAATTTGACAGTGATTTCTTTTGCAACTGACTGATCTATGCCAGACTCAGGATTATTCCTTAAGTAATAGGACCTAATGCACCAGTTCTTTCAGTCTGAGGTGAGTGCTTAACGCACTTGTTTTTTTACTTGCGGGTGAGGATCCAGTTTAGCTGTGGAGAGTTAGTTGTCCAAGGCTAAAGACATAAATAAAGTGTTAACAAATGAGCAGAAAGTTCAGGCTGATAGCTTCTGAATATAGACTAATAACTTCTGAAGATGGCTGAGATTTGGTGTAGCTTCATTTCCTCTGGAATCTTGCTCCATGGTTAAGTGCCCTTGATTGAGAGTGCTTGATTTCCAACCCACATGAAGTAGATTTGCAAAGTTAATACCGTAGCACAAATATTGCAAGTGCTATATTCATTGTGCCATAATTATTTGGCTCTATCTGGGAGTCCAGTTTATGAGTAGTTCTTCTAGCCTTTTGCTACTTTGCCTTCTTATTAACACTGAATATTTTTGCCCTTTTTTTTCCTTTTATATTACTCACCTTTCACAGTAAAATTAGAAATCTTTACCTCCTCCGAATTCTCATGCACTTACTCAGTCAACAGAATTACAACATCCCTCCCCCAGTGCTCTCTGTTAATGTATTGGGAAAACCTCTTCCCTGTTTTTTATGAGAGGATATAAATTCAGGATATAGATGTCTAATTACTGCACAGGAACTGTTTTTTTAATAAACTGTGCTGTCGTCTTATGCCCCAGGAACTGTTTTCTAATGAAGATCTGGCTGGTTTGGGACCCATCAGCATATCCAAAGGACCTACATTTTCTCCCTCTCTGTTAGTTTTTAGGTTGTCATGTCTTGTCATTTTTTGTTTGTTCTTTTTTAAAAAAGGAATCAATCCTCTTTCTGTAAAAATTAACAGAAAACAATACTTCTGGCTCCAGATCTCTCAGTCCTAGTGACACTGCACTGCCTCTTAATTAACTTTGTCTTCTGAGGAATGGTTTTGAGCTAATGAGTGGGGGAGAGGTAAGAAATCAGTTTAGGGTGAATGTTTGGTTAGTGATAATAGTTCAATTTTAGGTTGTGCCTTGAATCTGAAAGCGTGTTAATGTAATCCTTGCATATAAATCATTTTACTGAGCACAGAAACACAGCTGCATGGGAACTATTAGAAGATGGCAGCTATTCAATAGCAGACTGTAACAGTGCACCAGAATAGCTTATGGTAGGGAAGTGAGGAAGATTGTATCTGTTTGAAACTGTGAAGGCTGTTTGACTAAGCAAAATATTTCCCTACTGATCAAAGAAGGAATTCTCAGGATCAGGTGTCTCCAAAGCTTACACAGAGACAGCTGAGGAGATATGGTGGAAACTTTGTTTATGATGAGTTATTTTCTTTCAAAAGAAAAATATTCATTGTCATGACAGCTTTTTTCCCATACTGTTACCGTGACTGTTACATAATCTTGTCCTCCTACATGTCTGCAGTGTATCTTTATTACATGCTATAGTGGTAGAATTCACCTTATGTCTAGGGACAGAATGGCACAAATATTTTAAGTATAATTCTGAAGTAGCTTTTCCAGAGAACCGAACTGTTTCCTGGGACCAAACCTTTCAGCCTGTGGGAAGCGACTCTAATTTCTTCAGAAGGCTAGGAGAGTCCTTCACTAATTTCATTGTTAAGGGTTTTGTCTGGTTTGTTGTGATTAGCATGGCCAGTCCTGTACTGATCAGTGAGACTGAGGCTTGCTTTCTGTGGTGGTTTCCCTTCTAATGGGCACCCGGCCACCAATACTGGAAAGTGATGATATCCCTGAATTCTTCTCCCCCCGACCCCTCCTTTTTCAAATTAAGGCCTTGCACTCCAGAAGCCAGGCGACCTGACCGTTGCTGGAGATTTTTCTTTTTTCCTGTTTGGAGTAGCTCTTCGTACTTGCTTGAGAGGTTCCTTGTTGTGGGACATAACTGTCAATTTAATGCTGATAAGTATACATTGTTCTGAGTCCAGCTCCTGCGCCTTTATCAGAGAGGACCATGAGAGTTTGGATTGGGGGAGTGGGAGGGGAAAGAATAAGGGTACAAACCTGTCCATGAGGAAGGACTTGGTTTTTAATACTATTGTAAACTGTCCTTTGATCTTTCATAAAAAAAAAAAACCCTAAGAGTGTTCAGAGTGGTTGTGTCTTCACCTATGCTTGTGGAAGAGCAGCCAGCTTTATTTGTAGGAATTCATTCTTAGTACTTCATTAAGACAGGATGGTAATCAGGAAAGGATTTTGCATTTGTCAAGTGGTGTCTCATTTTCATCTATTCTAGGAGATCTCCTGTCTCTTGGTCTCTCCATGGTTTAAAGCCATAGAGGTTAGTAAAGTAGATCACATTTGGTCTTCATGGCTGTATTAAGAATTCAAAAGCATTAAAAGCTTTCTTTGTCTGATGGCTAAATTCTGTGAAGGCTGGTCTGAATCAAGACTATGGATTCTTTTCCCATTACAAAGGGTAATTTGACTTCAGACTTCCCATGGTTTGAACCTGTAAACTGCTCTGATTTGCTGTTCCTGTATGACCTGATCCTATGTTTTACACCCCCTTGCATTTAGTTTCATTCCTTTCTGTAAGTTCACCCATCTTCGAAGCATCTGAAGAAGTGGGATCTTCTTCCACGAAAGCTCATGCAAAAAATAAATCTGTTAGTCTTACAGTGCCACACAGCTCCTTGTTGTTTTTACACAGATAAGTAGCCTACCCTACCTGTGATGGGGCTCACTCTGGTTATTGGGACTCGATAGGCTGAGACTGTGGTTAATTTTAGCTGGAAGTGGGAAATGCTTCCCCCTTGCCATTATAATCCTGGGTGGTAATACAAATTTTCCTGCATTGTTGCAGGTTTTGAACTGGCAACCTTTGCTCATAGTTTGTGTAGGTGTCTTCATGCTGTGATGCAGTATTGCATTTGTTAAACATATAGAAGGGTTATCTGTGTCTACTTGTTTTTGTAATTCTGTCAGCTGAGATTTACTATCCTGATTTTTAAATGTGGTATGGGTGAGGTCAATAATATCCTGTCTGGAGATTTTAAAGCAAGTTTTCGTAGTGACTCCGGTACTGATGTCTTCAGAATAGATTGTCTGTATCATGGTGTGTTGCATCCTGGGAAAACAAACAAGGAGTTCAGTGGCACTTTTAAAGACTAACAAATTGATTTATTGTGTGAGCTTCTGTGGGAGAGAATACCACTTTGTCAGACACTTGAAGATGGGGGAACTTACAGAGTGGGAGTAAAATAAATGCAGGGAAGTGCTACTTCTTTGGAACTTCTCATACTAGGCATTTCCAGTTGAACATGTTCAGCTGAGTAGCTGAACGGTCAGGGAATGATGTAATCAGGAGGAGAGCTGTGGGGTGGGCAGTTATGAGGAAGAAGTGAAAAATACTCTTGTGCCATAGGATCACAGAAACTGGAGGTAACCATGAGAGATCATAGAGTCCAGTACCCTCACTCATGGCAGGACCAAGTACCCTCTTAAACCACCCCTGACTGGTGCTTGTCTAACCTGCCATTAAACACTTCCGATGATGGAGATCCCACAACCTCCCTAGGCAACTTATTCCAGTAGTTAATCACCCTGGGAGTTAGGAATTTTTTCCTAATGTCCAACCTAAACCTCCCATGCTGTAATTTAGACCTATTGCTGCTTATCCTATCATTGGCAGTTAAGGAGAAGAATTTTTCCACCCTCCTCCTTGTGATAACCTTTTAGGTACTTGAAAACTGTCCCCTCTCAGTCTCCTCTATTCCAGACTAAACAAACCCAGCACTTTCAGTCTTCCCTCATAAGTCAGGTGTTCAAGACCTTTAGTCCTTTTGTGTTGCTCTTTTCTGGACTTTCTCCAATTTGTCCATATCTTTCCTGAAATGATGCACCTAGAAGTGGACACAAGGCTCTTGCTGAAGCCTAATCAGGGGCAGGCAGAGCAGCAGAATTACTTATCATGCCTTACTTGCCATACTTCTATTAATACATCCCAGAATGGTGTTTGCTTTTCTTTTCTTTTTTTTTTTTTTGCAACAGAATTTCACTGTTGACCCCTATTTAGCTTGTGGTCCACTATGACACCTGGATCCCTTTCTGCAGTACTCTTTCCCAGGCAGTTATTGCCCATTTTGTACGTGCACTTGGGAAAGAACAATCCATTGTAAAGTACTTTGCACCAGTGTTCCCTCTAAGCTGCGCAGCCTGCCGCAGCTGCCAGCGCACGGCTGGCAGCCAGAATCCTTACACAGAGCTCCTCTGGGGCTGGGAGTTTTCAAAACTCCCGCCCAGAGAAGCTCTAACGGAGCATGCCCAGGAAATCTGAGCATGCTCCGTAGTGCTTCTCTGGCCCAGGAGTTATGGCTGGGCCATGCAGCTCCAGTCCAGCCCCAAGGTAAGTTTGTGGGGGCTGGGGGGACCGCCGGGAGCAGGACCGGGGGAGATGCTGCCAGGAGCGGGGGGGGGGCACCCCTGGGAGTGGGGGGGGCGGGGGGGATGCTGCTGGGAGCGGGGGGGTGAGCGGGAGCGAGGGGGATGCTGCTGGGAGCGGGGGGGTGAACGGGAGCGGGGGGGGCTGCGCAGCGAGCCCTGCGGGGTGGGGGGGAGCACAGTGAGCAACAGGAGTTGCTCAGCTGCGCACTCCTCTTAGAGGGAACATTGCTTTGCACTTGTCTTTATTGAATTTTATTCAGTTTATCTCAGACCATTTGACCAGTTTGTCCAAACAATTTTGAATTGCGATCCTATCCTCCAAAGCACTTGCAGACCTTCCTAGCTTGGTATCATCTGCAAACTTTATAAGTGTACTGTCTGCCATCATCTAAATCATTGAAAACATGGAACAGAACAGGACTCAGAACTAATCCCTGCAGTACCCTGCTTGTAATGTTCTTCCAGCATGACTGTGAACTGTTGATAACTACTCTCTGGTAGCGGTTTTTCACCCGTCTTGTAGTAGTTCCATCCGGGCTGTGTTTCCTTAGTCCTAGCTTGTTAATGAGAAGGTGATACAAGACCAAATCAAAAGCCTCACTAAAGTCTGCTATACCACATCTGCCACTTCCCCAGTATCCGCAGGGCTTGTTAGCGTACCATAGAAAGCTGTCAGGTTGGTTTGACACGATTTGTTCTTGACAAATCCATGCTGACTATCACTTAAAACTTTAGTCTCTTCTAGATGTTGGCTTAATGGATTCCTTAATTATTTGCTCCATTATTTTTCCTGGTACAGGGGTTAAGCTGAATGGTATGTAATTCCCCGGGTCTGAGCACTGCTAACAGGAAGGGGTGCGTTCCATTCGGAACATGCGCTGGGCAGCAAAATGCCACGTTATGGCTCTGAGTGGCTGCCCAGCAGGGGCAAGGGCAGAGGGTCATAGCTGCCAGGGCTTGGCTTCCCAGCAGCGCGGGCCATTGTAGTGGCAGTGCCGCTCGCTGGCTGTCCCAGCAGCACCACCACCAAAGTGGTGTGGGCCAGAGTCCACCTGTGTCGGCCAGATTACATAATTAGCCAGGGGGTCTGTAACGAATTTTTTTGTTGAAAAGGGGTCCCCAACCCGAAAAGGTTTGGAACCACTGTTCTAGGGTACATATAATCAGGCCTGGATGACTTGAAGACATCTAACTTGTCTAGGTAGTTTTTAAGTTGTTCTTCCATATTTTAGCTTCTGATCATATTCCATTTTTTACTACCCTCCCTTATGTCAGGCACCCAGTCACTACCGATCTTCCTGCTGAAAACCAAAACAAAGAAATGATTCAGCTCCTCTGCCATTTCCACATTTTCTGTTATTGTTTTTCCCTCTTTGTTGAGAGAGTCTTACACTGCCCTTGGTCGTTTTGTTTCTAGTATATTTAAAAAATATTTTGTTCTTACACTTCATGCCTTTGGCATTTTTTCATACATAATTGTGTTATTTGTTTATAGTCATCCGTTGATTTGTTCTAGTTTCCACTTTTTGTAGAACTCTTTTTATTTTTGGATGATTGAAAATCTCCTGGTTAAGCTAAGGTGATCTCTTCCTGTCCTTCCTATGGATTAGAATAGTTTGCTCCTCTACCCTTAATAATGTGTTTTTGAAAAACTGCTAACTGTCTTCAGTTGTTTTTCCTCTTAGACATGCTTCCCATGGGATCCAGCTACCAACTCCCTGAGTGTGCTAAAGTCTGCCTTATTGAAATCCATTGCCTCTCTTTTGGTGTTCTCTCTTCTACCATTCCTTTGAATCATGACCTCTACCATTTCATGATCACTTTCATCAGAGTTACCTTCTACTTTTAGATTCTTAACCATTTCCTCTGTGTTTGTTGAAATCAAATCGAGAACAGCTTCTCCTCTAGTACTTTTCTCCCCATTTTGAAATAAATAAATAGATCAGTTTTGTAGGTATTATTTTTGGAGGAAGCTTTGCCTTATTGAAATGAAAGAGGAGTGGGAATAATTAACATGCTGGTAACTACTGTTTCTTAGAGATGATTTTCCAACAGGACTGATTTAAAACTACAAACTAAAACAGAGGTCAGCAACCTTTGCCAAAACCTGTGCCAGCCCTCCCACCTTACCCTCAATGGATGCTGGGGACGGGGCCAGGCCTCCGGTTTGGGGGTGGGGCGGGCTCTCACCCTCACCAGTGGGCGGCCTCTGAGTCCTGGCCGGGGCTGCCTATCCCCCTGCAGCCTCCGGGTTTGTCCAGAGGTGCCTTTTGCGCCCGCTGGCTGGTGACTTTGGGCTTCGTGGCGGGGGGGGGGCTGACCTTCCCTGTTCCCCTCTAGCTTTGCCCAGCAGAGGGCTGGGAGCAGTGCGCTGCAGCTTCTGCCAGTCTGGAGCCATGGCATGTGGCTCATGCTGGCCAGCTGTGGAGTGCTGGGGGAGTGTGGCTGGTGGAGATGCGCCGCTCAGGCTTGGCTCCCGTGCCATTTTTGGCAGGGGTGCCGGGAGTTGCCAGCCCCTTAACTAAAATAAAATAATCCTACTTGAAAGTTACAGTTGCTTATATAGCACATTTACTTTTACAAAGTATGAAAATTAATTTTTGGCTCTTCTAAATCTGAAAATAGATGACCTCTTCCTTTGCCTGGCTGACATCTAAACTACTGAAAGCGCTTGGGAGTCGGCGGGAGGGAACCCTTGCAAACGCTGTTTTGCTCTTTACCCCTCTCCTGTTTCCACTCAGAGCTTTCAGACATTTGCCTGTTGAGCTAAAATTTCTCTGGAAGCTAAATCAGGAGATCCATTTTGAAAGTGCAAGCATGAAGATGAGGCACTTCTCTTTTAAAGAAGAAAGGTTTTGTTTTCTCAATTTAAATAGGATGCTTTGAAACATCAAGCCAGCTATGGATTGTGGTAAGATAGTGCTTCAAAGTTGCTAAAGAAATTTGGTTTGCAAAATTAAGAATGACTGGAAAGGAAGTACAGGCTGTTCTAGGAGGATGCTTAATGAGATTCTTGTCTGCTGAAACTTAGACAGCTGAAGAAAAAAAATTCAAACTAGCAGAATAGTCAACTTCAGGTGGTTGCAGTCTGAGTTAGCCTCTTTACAACATAGCAGTTGATGTAAATACAGGCAGAACTGTACAGTTCCAACCAGAAAATTTCCAAAGACTAACCAAATTTTGTAATTCTATCCCAACAATATGAGCCAAGTTGCAGCAGTGCCCTTTTTTGTTTTTGTTTTGTGAGTGTGGTCTGCATTTGACCATGCTGTGTCCTTTTCAGAGGTGCCCCTGTCTTCCTAAAGAATTCCTTGCCTGTGTCTTTATTTGGAATTGAAAAAGCTTGCTTTCCAGATTAGTCCTTTACCATTGCACTACTTTTTGCTCTTTCCTTAGGTAGCTTCAGCTTTGAGATGAGTGAGGCCATCTTGATTTGTGGTGGTACACCATCAGTAAGGGTTCTTAGCTACAATACAGTGTGTGGAAAGTGGAAATGTTCTGAGTGTAGAGAATAGATATTCACATGTCATATCCCTTAAATGGGGTTTTGGTACAGTAGCTAATCTGGGGAACAGTTACACAGGCGTTCACACTGAAAACCTGTCTGTCTACTGCCAGATAAAATCATTATCATTTCGTGGGTGAATTGAGTCCATTGTTTACAAAATGTTCCCTACCTAAATAAGGTTCTTACATAAATATCTTTCTAGTAGCTTTGTAATCTAATTATTTTTATAGAATGTATTTGGATTTAACATATTTTTTCCTGTGTTTTATAAGGGATTTTAAAGTTTTCAGACTATTTTATGAGGTATTTTACTATGGCTTTGAAATTAATCCAGAAGAGATTTATTTGAAAATCTAAAACTCAGTGTTTAGAAGATGCAGATGAAGAGAGGACATTAGCTGAATGTTTTTCTGCCTCATCTAAGACACTGATGACTGTGAGCATTTGGTAAAATATGTTTAACAACAGATTGCTCAGTGGATTAGATGAGAATTTTTACAGCTAAAGAAAATGGCCATGTTTGCAGAATTGTATTTGATTTTTTTTAAACTGTGTTATTAAAATATTGCTTCATGGCTTTTAAAAAAATGTTTTGCTGGTGGTGTAGAAACCACTTCACTAAGTAGCTTAAAGAAGTAATCTAATATTTGTGTTTTAAATTTCAGCTCTGTTTTATTCTTGGAAAGATTCGCACCAATTGTGAACTCCCTGAGCCTTGGCATTGTAAGCCCACTTCTGTTGGGTCCTCCTCCTTTACAGCTTGCTCGCATTAAGACACAGTTGGCTCTTCAGCAGTTAACATCAGCTGCCACAAATAATTCTATACCAACTTATGCTTTGTTAAATCAAGCATTCCTGAAAATCACCATGTTTAATCCTAGAGGAAACTTTCCTCAGAGGCCAAGAGGACCTAATCCAACTGGCTCAAAACCTCAAGGAGCTTTTAGGGGAGGTGGTGTAGGAGGTCTTCAAAGAAAGCCTGCACCTGGAACTCATCAAGGAATGTCGCAAAGATATGGAGGACAAGAAACTTTACAGCGGACAGGATCGCGAAGAACTAATGTTCAAGTAACTCAACACAGAACCGATCCAAGGCAGGCAAAGGAGCTGGCAAACTTACAGGAAGAACAAAAGGATAAGATGCGTGCCACCCGGTGGGATAACAATCCGTGTACAACCGGAAACACAGGCCGAAAGCAGACCATGCCAACTAGGATCACAGAGCAGAATTCCAGTGTCCAGAGCCGTTATACAACAGAGAGTGCATCAAGTATTTTAGCAAGTTTTGGATTATCTAATGAAGATCTGGAGGAACTCAGTCGTTATCCAGATGATCAGTTAACGCCTGAAAACATGCCGCTAATTCTGAGAGATATACGAATGCGTAAAATGGGTCATCAGTTACCCAGTTTGCATTCTCAGAGCAGAGGAAAAGAAACTATTGGTACAGGTGGCTCAACTGTTAAGAGCAAAGTGATTGATTATGGTCACACAAGCAGATACGGATACACTGAAGATCCTCTTGAGGTGCGTGTGTACAATCCTGAAGAGCCAGCTGGAGAGAATAGAAAAGAGTTTCAATCAGAGCAATCTATTTCAGGTTCACAATCCAATGTAACAAATAATCCAATGTTTCCAGTTGAGGAATTAATAAAACAGATGGGTTTCCATAGTGATTCGTCAAATACTCAGTCATTTTTTCCAGTTGATGGTGGAGGCAAGCTGTCTGGGTTATGTGTCACACCTACAGGACTCCCAGTGGTGAAGCCTATGTCCCAGCCTGGCATGCCACCTATGATGCCACCTATGTCCCAGCCTGGCATGCCACCTATGATGCCACCTATGTCCCAGCCTGGCATGCCACCTATGATGCCTCCTGTTCTGCCACCAATGCCCCAATCTGTGATGACCCCTATTGTGCAGCAGTCTCTGGCCCAGCCATCTGTGGCCCAGCCTGTCATGCCACCTATCACCCATCCACCCTTTTCAGCTGAACTACTTGCAGCTGTAAGACAGCATGAAAGGATTCAGCATGAATCTGGGACCAGTCAGTCTAATGCACAGATGAGCTCTGCATCAGGTCAAAAGAGCTTTCAGACACAAGCTGAAGGTCCTATTAAGTCTCCCTTTGGAGTCGTGAAAGCATCTTGGCTTCCAGTCTTCTCACAAGCTGCTGCCCAGAAGATAAAGAGACTGCCGACTCCATCGATGATGAATGACTACTACGCTACATCTCCGAGGATATTTCCGCATATGTGCTCTTTGTGCAACCTAGAATGCACAAATATGAAGGTGAGTGTTTTTCAAAGGTAACTGCGTAAATTTGTATCAAATATATGGATGCATCTTGTATTAGGTGAGTGTGCAGATTTGGGCACTTCGTGCTTCCAGTATGGTTGCTCATCTTGGGGTTTCAAAAGATCAGAAATATTAGTGTTGACAGAGACTTCTGTAGCTTCATTGGCTAATCTATTGCTCTTATGAAAGGGTATTTTTAAAATGTGTATGCAAATGTTCTTTAAATCACTATTAAGGCTGTGATATCTTTTTGCATTTGTTTTAAAAATACTGTTGCTCTTTAGTGGACAGCTGAGAATGCCTCAGACGAATTCATTAACGTGGCTAAAAAGAAAATGTTACAAAACAAACTAGGATATTTTTGAATAGTCGTTTTTGGAAAAATGTGAAGATACAAGAGAGGAGGGGGATTCAGATTTTTAAAGCAGAGAACGAAGATAAATTTTTCAAGAAATGTCAGTGATTACTGCACGCACAAGTGTTTCAAAGAGTGTATTAAGCCAAATAGTGCTTTTGTTTTCAGCTTTCTAGTCTGCATCTCAAGGAAATGTCTGTTTTTTGTATTTCATTTGCAAATTCATAGGTAAAGATTTCTGTGCATCCAACTTAGTGGCAGCTTTCAGTTTATGATAAATGTTATGCTGGAAAGACAAGCGTATGATTTAAAACTTTTTCTACCTGAAGATGAAACTGGATCTGCAGATATTTTGCTTTTGTATGAAATTTTTAATCATTTTATAAGTTTGGGTTTGCTCTGTAAAGTTGTAGCAATTGATTGAGTCTCCATTGTAAAAAGTGTGGCTTTATAAAATGGCAAATTTGAAAAACTTGAGGCAGTCTAAAAGAAGAAATCCAAGCAAGTAGTGATAAGAACAAATAAAGATGTATAACAATTTGAACTTTGAGGAGAACAAGAGACATGGCAAAGTGGTGAAAATCCCCATCATCTCATCCTTTCCTGAAGCTGGGCAGTACTGTTGGAGAGGAAGCAAACTAGTTTCATTATGCTAGAGAGCTGACTTTCAAGTGCAGTTTATTAGCCGTGGTGATTTGTAAAGGATCCCTATGTAAATAGAATTATAAACTGACATATGCATAGTAGTCTGTTTTTAACCCCTTGTGAATCTCTTCTATCTTTCAAGTTTTGTGTAGCAACCACCATAGCAGCAGCAGCAGTAATAGCTGTGCATGTGATCTTGGACAGGTCCTGAAGGGTAATAACTTTGTGTAGTTGAGATAGCAAGTTGTGTTAAGGAAGCAGAATTTGGCCAGGGCCAAAGAGTTAACTGCTGCTGTTGGGGATAGTGCCAGCGGATTTCCAGTGCCTGTTAATGACCAACACCTTCCGTTCGTCTTAGCTGAAAGAAGCTCTGTCTCAGCTTGCTGCTTCCACCACTACGCTGGAGCACTGCTGCAACTTATATCCCGAGGAAAGATTACTACTGCTATTATCTGAACCATCCTAAGCTTGTTCCTGCAGGTGTCTCTCCATCTATATGCCCCTGCTTAACTGGTAGAGCCCTACATGAATACAAAATATGTATCTGCATCTGATTCTCAAAAATGATTCGTGAATGTGGATAGTGGCAGATATAAAGTTGATATGCAAGGATTTGCCAGGCTGAAATGATGAGGTCTGATCATAGCTGAAGGTGATTCTGATGTTCACAATATACAGAAGTTTAACATTGTCTTTGATACAACGCATGTTAATCTTGTGAGTTTAATACCTACTTTACAATAGCTTATATGTTTTGTTCTTTCAGTATCAAAATCTGCAAAACTGAAAGTTTACAATAATATTTGTATTTGTATGGTACAATTATTTTAGATCTCAGAGTTTCCCAACATTAAAGCTGGCAACTTCCTAGTAAGGGAATAGGTATAATCATCCCTTTCACCAGTGAAATACGGCCACTTCTGAAGTTGAATGCAGCAGCTGAATAGTGCATAACGATCATGCAGCAGTTTAGAACAGAAAGAGAAGACCACTGTAGTCATTTTAGATTGTAGAGGGTATTTGTGGAATGACGAAATGACACACAGTGGAATTTGGCAAGGACCACTGGCATCAAAATCACTGCTGCCACAAATCTACCCATCAGTTCTTAAATAATTGCAAGCAATTGAGGCCTCAGTCATATGAATATGGCAACAGTTGGAGCGTATGGTCCTCTTACTGTGCTGGTGTATTGGTTATGTTGTGACATGGGAGAAGTGTGTTGAAACACCAGCACAAATTCAGGAAATTCTGTCCATATGCAGTCTCTCCTTACTCACTCAGCCAAGCCTTTATCTTTCAGGACCTGTCAGTTTCACAGCACATGATGAACTTGACAAAATTCTTCAGGTTAGAAAAGCAGTAAAGATTTGAGCTTCTGGTGGCCCAAATAAGTTAACTGCATTCACCTTTTCACTCTCCAAGACCTTGCTGCTTTTTGCAGTTTGACCACGGATTGCTATGGTGAATGCTCTTTGGTGTAGAAAACCTGAGGGTGGGTTGTAGGTCAGAATATTTTTTGCAAGGAAACTGAGGTTTCACCCTAGATGACTTGTTTTATTGAAACAAACAAGGAGTCCTGTCGTATGTAAGACTAAAAAGAATTATTTATTGCAAGAGCTTTCGTGAGAGGAAAAATCCCACTTCGTCAGATGTCAAAGGCTCTGAGGAAGTGGGGTTTTCTCCAACAAAAGCTCATGCAGTAGATATTTTTGTTAGTTCTGTGAGCTTGGAGGATTGCCCAGCTGGTGTGGGAGCAGGAATGCTGCGGCCAGCCAGCTGTGGCGTTTGGACCGGTGCCCTAGGTTGGGGGACCTGGTGTCTTGGTTGGAGGGGGACCCAGACTGGGGTCCCCCCAAAAGCAGGCAGCCAAGGGACCCTTTCTGGCCCTTCCATGTCCCGCTTTTGCAAATAGTCCTGAACTTGTTCTCTCCACACTGAGGAATGCACACCTCCTCCCCTGTTCAGTGCTGCCGTAGTTTGGAAGCTGACCTTGTCTGTGAGGACAGAGGCAAAAAAAGCTTTGAGTAGATCAGCTTTTTCCACATCAACTGTCACTAAGTTGCCACTCACCTTTAGTAAGGGGTCCACACTTCCCTTGATGTTTTCCCTTGTTGCTTTCTAACATATCTCTAGAAACTTTTCTTGTTACCCTTCACAGCCCTTGCTAGCTGCACATCCAGTTTGGCCTTCCTGATTTCACAGCTGCATGCTTGAGCAGTATTTTTGTACTCTGCCCTGGTCATCTGACCAGTCTTCTGTTTCTCGTAAGCTTCCTTCTTGTGGTTAAACTCACCAAAGATTTCTTTGTCAAGTGAAGCTGGTCATCTGCTGTATCTGTTACTTTTCTGCACAGCTGGATTGTTTGCTACTGTGCCCTCTGTAAGGTTTCTTTAAAATATAGCTGACTAACTTGGACTCCTCTGTCCCTTGTGTTAGCTTCCCTGGGGATTCTGCCCTTCAGCTCCCTGGGGAAGTCAGAGTCTGTTTTTTAAAGCTCAGGGTCTGTATTCTGCTGTTTTTCCTTTTTTTTCCTTTTGTCAGAATCCTGACATCTACCATCTCATAGTTACTGCTCCTGAACAGTTCTTCCCTGTTTGGGAACAAGTAGCTCAGGAGGAGTGTGGTCCTTCAGAGGTTTCTCCAGTCCTTGCATCAGGAAGTTTTGTGCAGTTTTTCTGAGCTGGGAGCTGTGTGGTGACACACATCTCACTCTAGCAACTCTTCTCTAAGAGTGTATCTACATTAATAAATTTTATACCCATTTTTCAGTAGCAGTCCATCTTTGGTGGTGCTATGCATGTTATAAACTCCCTTGTCAACCATGAGGGATTTGAGGTGGCTGTGGTAAAAATGTCTGCTCCCAGACACAGTCGAGAATGCTGGTGCAGCAGCACTGCTCTCGAAGAAAGGTTCGAAATGCTAATGTGGATGAGGCTTCACCTACTGAAGGAGGAACTTTTATGCTATAGACTGGGATTTCAGTTCATTTCTTTTACAGAAAGAAAATCCATATACTATAGGAAAGTATGGGTGTGAGAGAGGTAGTCCAGAAAGACAGTTCTGGGGATTGAAGGAATCAGACTGGGAACTGGAAGGAATACATTGGAAGTGATGTTTGTATGAAATGCCAAAAGGAATTAAGAAAATTCAGAGCAAGTTGTTAGGAAAGAGAAAGTATCTCATTTTCTACTGTTCTGCTTAATGCCAGTTGGATTGCTAGTTAGAGAGAGACTTGGAAACAAAATGTCTTCTTTACATCCATTCCTGAAAATGAATAATTATTTTCTCATCTGGGACCAGAAAAGTAGTATGTGTTTGAAGGTTAACTTCTTTCCCTTTCATTTCCACAAATTGATCAATTTAAACTCCATTTTTTAGCTACAGATATTCAGCCTAGCTACACTTTATTCAGGAGTACGAAAAATGAATAGAGGATGCTGATCTTTGGGAAAAATAATTTATGAAAATAGATTTATATTTTACAGTAGGTTATACTAAATATCACAATGTCCCCTGGGAGTGGCTAAGAAAAAAAGTTCTATTTTGTTTTTGTTTTTACTGACTTCAATAGAAATAAACTTTCAAAACCTGAATTTTATGTTCTCGATTTTGTAACTGCTGCTGCTGTTTTGGTATATGGGTAGTGCCAGAGTAGTGAGGTTTTGTTTTGTATGAAGGTTGCTGGTGCTACTTTAAGCAGACAGGCCTTGATATAGGGTTAGTTGAATTTCCCTTTTGGGGGCTTTAAAAGAGAAAAATCCATTACAAACATTTTTAATATTACCTTATAACAACTTCTGCTGACATGTCTACATAGATGGATGAGTATTCTAAAATTGCACATATGACTTTTTAAAAATACTATGTATAAACGCTGGAATATGTGTGGGCGGAAAAATACTTTCACCAGTAACTGTGCTTGTGCAACAAGGAGCACTTGTACGTTCAGTATAGCATGGGGCTTCAATTTGTTTTTTAAAACCAGTTTCCATCCTGTTGCATTACTATCTTAACATTAGGATTTTGCTATTTTCATGTTCAGTTGCAATATTTAATACTGGTTTTTAAACCATAATTAAAATGAGATGGAAATTGGGTTTGAGAACATTCAATATTTCACCAGCCTTGAGTCCATAAAGCCTCTCTGTATTAGCAAACTAACCCTTGGTACCAATAATTTTCAGCGAAAGGTAGGCGTTTACTAGTATAGATTGGGCGTTGATATCTTTTGCCCCAGTCTTGCAAATCTTGACTAGTCTTGTTTGGCCTACTTATGTGCCATTTTAACTTTAAGCATGCAAGAATTTGCAGGAGTGCAGCTTTATGTTGGTCCTTTAGGTGAGTGGTTCTCAACCTTTTGCAGGTCATGATGCCCTTTCTGGCATACTGTGATCCTATAGGACAATGTTCATCAAACTACGGGTTGCGACCCAGTACTGGCTCACGGCACCCTGGTGAATCCAGGAGTGGAGGAGGGGCTGCCCCTTGCTCTCCTGCCGGCCAGCGCTGCTTCCAGGAATGGGGGGACCGCCTCTCGCTCCCCTGCCGACGGCTGCTGAGCTGGGGTTAGTGGCTGATTTCCAACCCCACTCCCCCCCATGCAGTGGAGGGCTGCAGCATGGCAGAGGGGCCAGGAGCTGAGTTCCCTGTCAAAAAGTTTGACGACCATTGCTATAGGACACACTGGGCCAGACCCCCAGGCCAAATCCGGCTGTTTCCTTGGCTCTGTGCGTGTCACTTGCTGCGGTGTGGTGACCCAGTAGTTGAGAACAACGGGTCTGGGCTACAGTGTCACAGCTACTAATTTCCAACCAAATGTTACCAAATACAAATAAGTGTTTCAGTGTTTATATGTGGTAAAATGCTCTCCATGGGTGTTAACTGACAGAAAATTGAAGTTTCTTTCAAACTTTGTTCACCGTATATTTTAAAGCTTTGGTAAGAATGGCCATTTTAAAATTCTGTTCTAGTGTTTGAGACGTAAATATAATGGTGTAAGTCTTGATGACAGTTTTTGATAGCTGACATCTTAAAATTGCATATATGTGTTTACTGGAATTATGCAGTTTCTCATTGTAAGATTGAATGTAACTACTACCTTAATCTCTAGATCGGTGGTTTTCAAAGTACAGGTCAGAACCTCGTACTCAGTTGTCGAGCCCCTTACTGCTGACACTGAGAGACTGGAATGAATTAGTGAAAGATGCAGTTGTTGGGTCATGGGCATAAATGATTTTATTTCAACTGGGTCCCAAGGAAAAAAAAGTTTGAAAACCACTGCCCTAGCTGATAACTAGTAGTTGTGTACACAGTGGGCTGTTAAAGCTTTTTTGAATTAAGTGATGATAACTGAAACCACTCTCGTGAAGCAAATACATTGCTGATCACCTTAATGCATTGTTTCTATGGCAGCCCGCTAAAGACTTCATTTGTGATGGTGCATTGGTTAACAAATTTAATGTGTCCATTATGTAACCATTTAAGACGAGTTAAATTGTCAGATCTTTTGGTAATTAAAATTTGCCAGCAATGGAAGACACAACAGAAAAATCTGCTTTATATGTATTTTGGACAAATTTTGTCATTTTATGCATTAAACAAACTTCTGTTGGTATCTTTTCCTCCAATAGGATTGGATTCAGCATCAGAATAATCCTGCTCACATTGAGAGCTGCCGTCAGCTACGTCAACAGTAAGGGACTTCCATTGTTGCTATGTGTGTTTATACCATAGTTGTATGGTGGAGATTCCATTCATATTTCTTTAACTACCATCATATTTGTTGGTCACCCTTACTCGTTTTGAGTGATTAGGACAGAATTTAAACTTACAGTTGTTGCTGCCCTGGCTTCTGAACTGTATAACCCAGTGTAATGAAAATAAATTAGGAAAGCAGTTGTGAAGTCTAGTATTAGAATAGTTCAGGTTGCAAGTTCAACTTGTTGCACTGACAATTTTATTTTTAAAACAGGTATCCTGACTGGAACCCTGAGGCCCACTCTTCAAAGAGGTAACTGACTTTGAAAAATAAAATTATTTTTAATTACTGTGACAATGAGAAGTGAATGCAGTAGTGATTTTTTTTGTCTTAATCTAGCTTGCTGCTTGCAAGAGATGGCCACAGTGCTTTTTACATTTTTACTGTGTGATCATATGAAGTGAGGATTTCTTACGCTTTGTCATAGGTTTCCTGCACAACAGTAGTGCTATGTTATTGAGGTTTCAGGAAAAAGTACAAGACTGAAAGGACAGCCTCTGGAAAAGCATGGAGAACTGTAGTCTGTCTCAAGACTAGACACCTCTCTGGCACACGTTTTAGTCAAGCACAAGTTATTGACTGGGGCGTCGCTGGCACCTGACACACGGGGCATGTGCCTTGAGTCTCAGCGCCGGTGCCGAGTGTGTAGGCTGGCCACATCCCAGACTGTTGACCCTGGCCAGGGTGCCCTCTGCAGCACCTGCCTCTCCCGGCCCTGGCTGGGCATTGAGGCTGGGAAACCCGCAGTGGCACCTGCCTCTCCTGGCCCCAAACCAGCCAGGGATCTGGGGCCAAGCTGGAGGCGGCAGGAGCCTGATGAATTATAGGGCCCAGGTGCTAGAACTTGGCTAAGGGGGCGTGGCCTAGGCCTGTGCCCTGGGTCTTTTCTGGGGCCAGCAATGTTCCTGGTTATTGGGGTCAGTAGATAAGTAATAGTGTGATCCTGTGGTTGGCGTTATGCAGAAAGGTAGACTGATGATGTTGTCTTTCTAACCTTAAAATCTATGCATATATGAATTTTGGCACTAAGTTTGTCTGAATTTAGCAAGATGAAACTCAGTAAAGGGAAGTGCAAAGTATTTGATTAAGGGGGGAAAAATCAAATGTACAGCTACAAAATAGGGAATTATTAGCTAGGGGGAAATACTTTTTCATGAGTTTGCTGGAAAATGAATAAGGGTGATAAAGGATTACAAACTGAAAGTGAGGCAAGAATGCAATGCATTTGCTAAAAGGTGTGCTGAATTATATTGATAGGAGGGCTGTATATAACACATGGGCAGTAATTGTCCCATCTACTTGGCAATAGTAAGGCCTTAGCTGGTGCAGTGTGCCCAGTGGGGAGCCAAGGTGTTACACTCAGTTTTGTAACCTTTCTTTGCAGCGCAGGTTTTCTAAGTCTTTTATCATTTGTTGTTCTCCTCTGTCCTCTCTGTAGTTTATTCACAGAGAGGTTAATCTTGTGGAAAGAATACTGGGGTGGAGGAGGAGAGAAGATGGCCTGAATCCAGTCTCCATATATGTTAAGGGCTGTTATAAAGATGAGCATGATCATTAGTTCTTCCTTCCTTGGATGCGGAGAAAAGTAGCAATGGACTTAATCTGTAGTAAGTGTAGTCAGCCTCACCTCAATCCCTGGAAAAATCATGGAGCAGCTTCTCAAAGAATCCATCCTGAAACACTTGGAGGAAAATAGAGTAATCAGGAATAGTCAGCATGGATTTACCAAGGGTAAATCATGCCTGACCAACCTCATCGCCTTCTATGATGAGATGACTGGATTTGTGGATGCGGGAAGAGCCGTTGATGTGATATACCTTGACTTTAGCAAGGCTTTTGATACGGTTTCCCACAGCATTCTCATTGGCAAATTAAGGAAGTATGGGTTAGATGCGTGGACTGTAAGGTGGATAGAAAACTGGCTAGAACAACGGTTTCAGCGTGTAGGAATCAATGGCTCCATGTCAAGTTGGCAGGCAGTAACGAGTGGTGTACCCCAGGGGTCGGTCCTGGGGCCAGTTCTGTTCAATGTTTTCATTAATGATCTGGATGATGGGATAGATTGCACACTTAGTAAGTTTGCAGATGATACCAAACTGGGGGGAACGGTAGACACCCTAGAGGGCAGAGACAGGATTCAGGGAGACCTAGACAAACTGGAGCAGTGGGCCAAGAGGAATCTCATGAGGTTCAACAAGGATAAGTGTAAAATCCTGCACTTGGGACGAAAAAACCCCATGTACTGCTACAGGCTGGGGAGTGATCAGCTAAATAGCAGCACTGGAGAAAAGGACCTGGGAGTCATGGTGGATGGGAAGCTGGATATGAGTCAGCAGTGTGCTCTTGCTGCCAGAAAGGCCAATGGCATACTGGGCTGCATCAGAAGAAGTGTTACCAGCAGATCGAGGGATGTGATCATTCCCCTCTATTCTGCACTAGTGAGGCCACATCTGGAATACTGTGTCCAGTTTTGGGCTCCCCACTACAAAAAGGACATGGACAAATTAGAGAGAGTCCAGAGGAGGGCAACCAAAATGATCAAAGGGCTGGAGCACAAGCCCTATGAAGAAAGACTGAAGGAACTAGGCTTATTTAGCCTGCAGAAGAGAAGACTGAGGGGGGATTTGATAGCAACCTTCAACTACTTGAAGGGTTGCTCCAAGGAGGAGGGAGCTCGACTGTTCTCGGTAGTAACAGAGGGCAGAACGAGAAGCAATGGCTTCAAGTTACAGCTGGGGCGGTCCAGGCTGGATATTAGGAAAAACTTCCTTACTAGGCGAGTGGTGAAGCATTGGAATAAGCTGCCTAGGGAGGTGGTGGAATCTCCATCTCTGGAGGTGTTCAAGTCCCAGCTGGACAAAACACTGACTGGGATGATCTAATGGGAGTGGTCCTGCTTTTTTTGGCAGGGGGTTGGACTAGATGACCTCGTGGGGTCCCTTCCAACCCTATGATTCTATGATATTAGGAAAATTAATTAATTATAAGGGTAGTTAAATCTGGACTAGGCTTTCAAGAGGGTGTATGATTCCTTTGGTTGGAGGTTTTTAAAACCAGTTTGGACAAACCTCTGTCAGGAGTGGTCTGGGTTTGCTAGGTCAAGCCTCAGCACAGGGAGCAGAACTTAACCCTGTGTTTCTGAGTCTGCATCTCCTGGGAAGCTCTTTGGTAGAAGGCTGAAAATATGAGCACAAACATTGCTTGGAAGAAATCTAGTGCACAGGCACCTTTGTATTGATGGTTTTGTCTGAGATTACATATGACTTGATTGAGTTCTGAAACACTGAGTGAGGAGAGACTATTATGTTAAAACTTCAGGTGTTTTTAGTAATTGGTAGTGATGATTTTTAAGTGCTGGTACTCTGTTCCATGCAGTGCAGAGCAAAGAGAGAATAGCTCCAAAGGGGTAGCTGTGTCAGTCTAGCAAAACAAACAAGGAGTCTAATGGCACTTAGACCAACACATTTATTTGTTGCATCAGCTTCCGTGGGAGAAAATCCATCTTTGTCAGATGCTTGAAAGTAGAGAACCTCAGATGAATGGGAGGAAAGTAAATGCAGAGAAGTTATTGTAGAATCAGGTCAGGCTGTTAGTTGGTTATGTCTAAATTAGTGTAGCCTTTGAGTCAGATCTGGAGCTGCTGGCAGTTTTACACAGCGACCCCTTTGGAACTTAGTAACCACTGGAGCTTCCTTCACAGTGTGGTGTTCTGTTTCTGTTCAGTTACTGTGATTTGATCTATGTCGGGGGTCCCAAACATGTGGCTTGTGGGCCACATGTGGCCCCTACAGCTATTTCCTGTGGCCTGCAATGACATTATTGTTACCAATATTTGCAGTATCGCTATATGAGAAGGTTTCAGTGGTGTGGCCCTTAGGCTAACATACTAGTCCTCATGATGCCCTATATTGGTCCTCATGTGGCCTTCATGGTGATTTGAGTTTGGGACCCTGATCTATGTAATATGAAAACTTTTTGTTTTTTAATGGAAATATGAGTAACATGATTTGTTTTAATGGCTGCCTTCCTCTTTTATTTTAGATTTCACTAATGTGAAATTTAGTATATAGTCACACTCTGCAATGGCAAGTCTTTTATCTTTCCTTCCCACTATTCCAGTCCATCTCTCACCTTGACTTGCTACTTCCTGTGTTTCTACAAGGCTTGGCGTGGGAATTAATGGTAAAATTCTCTTGCTCCTCTTTTGCAGGCAGGCAGACTAGATTATTATGGTGTTTTCTGTTAATAGAACCTTGATGAATCTTTAGTCATCTTTCAATTTTTAGACTCTCGTCATTCCCTCCTTGATACCATGTTCTTCCTCCACTTTTATAACCTAGCCTATTAAGGCTCTTCCACCTCTGACTGCTTTCATTGTCTCCTTAGGTAGTCCTTCTTCATCCCCTTGTTCCCCTGTTAACTTTCTTTCTGGGCAGCTGCATCAGTTCATCCAAATTTAGAAAGCATCTGTTTGCAGCTGTCTAACATTTACTTAAGTCCTGGCATGTCATCTTTGTTTGTTCCCATGTATCTGACTAACTGTTTTGCAGGCATGTTATCCTGGATTGCTCATCACCAAAATCAGTTTCAAGATAGTTTAAACATAATTATTTTTCCTGCTGGGCCTCTTTTTCCCCTCTTTCCATTGTTGACAACATCCTCCTCCTCCCCCTCTCTTTTATGTTTAAAATGTTTGGGCTTGTGATCAGGTGCTTGAAATGGACCACGCTTAGACCAAACAGTCCCCCAAAGCTGGTGATTTTATTCTAGAACTAGATTCACCAAATCAGTATCAAAAGAGCTTATGTAATACAACAGCGGCTAACCGGAAGTCAAACACAGTCCTCTTTATGCCTTCCAGCCTTTAGTTCCTATCAAGACAGATTGGTCCAATGTAGAGCATGGTTACTGAAAACCAAATTCAAAGTATGTGAGTGTCTACTAATTCCAAGGGGTCAGGCACTTAACCCCAGGTCACTATGCATCTCAGATCTTACCCAGATATCATGCTATCAGCCAGTCTTTAGTACAGTGGTTCTCAGCCACTGGGTCAGGACACATTGCTGTGTCACCACGCAGTGGTAAGGGTGTTGTGAAGAGCCAAAGAGACGGCTGGATGTGGCCTTGAAGGAGTGGGCTAGTGTGTCCTGTAGAGTTGCAAGATGCTGCCAAGTGTGTCGTGATCCACAAAAGGTTGAGAATCACTACTTTAGTAAACTAACTCAAGGCTTTATTAATAAAAGAAAGAGTTACTGAATCGTTAAAGAATCATATATGTACAAGTGAATTTGAGCATTCAGAGTCTGGGAACATAGTGGTGATGGAATACATTTCTGGACTGCAGAAGTCTCTCTGGTAACTTCAAAAGATTGGAAGGTCCTCAGTCCAAAAGTGATCATAACCTAGGGGTACATGGATGTGCATCCTGTAACACCCCCAAACCCAGAACTACACTGTCTTGGCTTCGTCAGCAGTCTGACCAGAGTAAGTTTATTGCACATTCTGCTCCTCCATGTGGAGAGGTCAGACCCAAGCATTTGTGAACTGAGTTGAGATTTCCCAAGCACTTCAACCAAAACACACAGTTTTAGGAAAATATATACAGATTTATTAATTACAGAAAGATTTTAATTGATTATAAGTGATAGTTGCCAAAATACATAAAAGGTAAAGCTATAATCTGAATTTTAGACCTCTTGGCAGGGTTTCCTGAGTCAGGTGGTTGAACAGTCCCCCTTGCTGTGCTCTTGTGCCACTGAGTCCTAGAGTTACCATCCCTGATGCTCGATTCTTGGGCAACTGTAATTGAATTGCAGATCCCTTGATTACAACTCCACTGCTGATTAATGGTCATTGAATGTCTCCTGGGGATGGTTCACTTTTTTTATATGTCTCTAGCAAATTTACAACATACTCCAATAACAACCAGACAGCAAACTCTCATAACTTGATACCCATTAATGACATGCATGCTTTGATGGAGTGATGAATTTCAGGAGATTATGACCTTTCATAAGGTATGGCATATGTTGTATGCACTATACTGTAATTGTACAGCGAGTGAATATGGGGCCTCTGGGGTGCTGTTTTAAGGTACAGAGTGCTGCAGCAGGATGAGTTTCTTCAGTGTGCCATTGTAAGAGTGCAGTGTCCTTAATAGGCTGTCAGCACACAACTGGCTAGCCCTGGAGTAAATCTGTCAGTGGAGTGTCGTCCAGGTGTACAGAACGAGTTTGAGATACCTCACCAATATTTATAGCATCAGATACAAAGAGATGTGCATATAAACAGGATAATCATACTTAGCAATTCATAACTTTTCTGCTGATGCATTAGCTGCAGATTTTGTAAAAGATTTATAGCAGTTGTGTTTCACTGGTAACAACAGTGACATAAATGATCACTGTTCTTACTCACGGCATCTTAGGGCTTCTCCTTTCAAACTTTGCCACCTCAATCCTAATCACCTCTTTCAACTCGAGTCCTAGTACTTAAATTCTACTATGGAATTAGTGTTCCTGGAGTGTGATGCACACTTACTCGGTCACTAGCTTTAGTTCTGTTTTCACAAGTATGTTTCAAGTTGAACAGCCTATTAAATTGAATTGATCCTTTTCAGATTGGATAAGGAACTACTGCTAGTAAACTGATCATCTGCCATTGTTTTACAGAAATGCAGGTGACAGAAAAGAAAATCAGACTCCAAAGAGACATTCCAACTCTGCTAGTCCTGGTCCTAGGCATTCAAGAGGATCGGGCTCTGGCCACACTGTTCGCAGGTCGCGGTCTCGATCCCGATCCAGGAGTCCTGGTCGTTTCAGGCTAGCTAGACCAAGAAGTCGAAGTCCTAGACAAATGCGTCGTCCTAGCCCTAGGTACAGATCTAGATCACCACAACGATCTAGAAATCCTCTGAGGTCTAGTCCACGACCCCAAAGATCTGCTAGCAATGAATGGACATCAAGGAGGACAACTAGATCTCCAGGTAAAGAGATGGATGTTAGGGAGGTTAAAGGTCAAGATATCAAACCAAAACTTGGATAGTTTCAGAAACCTTACTTGTCCTGGAACACACCTGCCACTTTTTTGTAGTTTGTCACTCTTCCGATTGTTAACATCCTTCCCTCTTGCTTTGAGAAAAACACACAAACTGACAAGAGAGGGGGAACAGCGAAACTCACAATTTACTAAATGCCGTCAAATGCCTGGGATAATTCTGGGGAAAAAATTCTTTTTTCTTTAGGCTTTCATACATAGTGATTTTAGGTGTTACTGAACAATAGAAGTGGTATATTTTCAGGCAAGCATGAAATTCTGTTAACGATGTGTCTCGAGTCGCATGAGTTGAGCTACGTTTTAACAGCTTTATACTTCAGATTTCTTTTTTTTCCTGCAAAAGGTTAGTTGAGGTTTTTTTTTTGTTTGTTTGAACCTCAGCAACACCTAAAACAGTTAGGAATGTCGTCCCTGTTTTAACTCTTGGTCACATTATCAACTATTGCATATTCTGTGAGGGGAACTGTGTGGGGGGAACTAAGTTCACCCCTGCCCATTTCATTTGCAAGATCTGAGACCTGGCTGCTTCTAGCACAGTCAATAATGGGGAGAGGGGATTGGTCAGCCTGCTGAGAGTGTACTTTAATTGCACTCCTACTCAGCTCTTGGACCAGTAAGGCAAGACGGGAGCAAAGAGCAGTTTCCTCTCACACAATAATTGCAAAGCCGTTCTAGCAGTTGCAGTATAAAGTGAAAAAAACAGGAATGAAGGGTACAGTAGAAAAGGCAACAAATGGAGGAGAGGGCTGAAGGTAGCGCATGAGGATGAGGAGCTGCAAAAGCTATATTGAAGTCTACTAGATCTTTCACACTTGAGTCTTTTTGAAAGGTGTCTTGGGGAATGCTGAGCAGGATGGGATCAAAAAAGTCCTAGGATGCTAGCTGGAAGATTTTAGAAATATCAAGTACCCATAGACACTCTTGAATCTTTTTTTCGCGTTCTCTGCCCCTCACTTTATTTTACCCACTTTGAAAGTGTGTACGTCTGTTAAAGTTCATGATCTTTTGTGTACCTGTGTGTGCAGTTTAGTTATGAAAATGGAGTAGTTGGTTGGGGTCCAAAATTTAAACCTTGTTTACCCAAGTTTTTACAAAAAATACTAGTGTTAATTTTTAAAAAAAATCCAATTAAAACAATTTTTAGGGATTGATAACTTCCCCTTCAGTGTTTTACTAAAGCTTTAATTATATGGCGATGAAAGGCGGGAAGTGATTAAAAATTGGATTCCTTTCTCACTTTTTACCTTTTTTCATGACTTGCAAAAGTGCAAAGGAGAATGATCAGATAAAGCAATTTTCTTACAGCTCCAATTCTTCTTGGGAAACTGACACAAATACATTACATTGCAGAGAACTTGTTTTTCTTTTCCCCAGACAAAAAGGCAGCCTTGGAGGCTGTAGTAAAAAGTTTGGGAGCCAGTTTTGTTGCAGAGTTCAATAAACAGAAATCTCTTCAAGCAGCTGGACAAGGGTCCTCAGGGATGGGAAAAGCATCACCGACACGAGGGACTTCAGGGGTGGGCAAGACACCTGGAACCATGAAAAAGCCACTGAGTCATTCAAAGAGTCTGAAGAAAGATTTATCATCTGTGCCTGGCTCAGCTGCTTTTAAAATGAAATCTCCTGGAGCTGCTGATGTAGAAGAAAAGAAAGGGATGGATTTAGATGGGAAAGGAACATATGCAAGGGAAACCAGTGTCCCCCGTCCTGCTCCTTATAACAGGGTCAGTGCTCTCGTATTTTTCCATTGTGCTTTGAGAATTTAGTTGATGCATTTCATCTCAAAGGATGTAATGTGGAAAGAGGTATGAGTGTTCCTTTTAAACACTTGGTTTGTTGGCTCTGTAAAGATTAGAGTCTACGTTTAGTAAAGGGTCATTCTGACCTCTGATAATGGCTTTCCTAGCATGAATTCTCTTTTCTGATCTTAGAAATAACCACAATGCACTGTTGATGAATTAATAGGTGTTTTTGCTGTGCCTGTTTCAGTACTATTTGATCCATGGTTCTTTAGTCATTTATGTAACTAATAACAGCAATACGTATTACAGCAGTGTCTGAAGGCCCCAGTTGAGAGCGGAGCCCTGCTTTGTGTGTGTGTGTGTGTGTGTGTGTGTGTGTGTGTGTGTGAGCTTCACAGACAACAATGAAAGAAGGGAGGGTGGGTTTACAGTCCGCCCTAGTATTAAAAATCAAACTACCCAAAGTTAACTTACCAGTCTATCTGCTCTTAATTTTGGAACTATTTTCATTCAAAGCATTTTTCTTTTAACGTATCTGGTTTCATTTGCAGTTGTTGAGAGACAAACTTTTGAGTTGTGGGACAGTTCTTCATATTTCGGATTTGCCAGATGATGGCTTTTCAGATCAAGATATTAAAAAAATTGTCCAGCCATTTGGTAAAGTTAGTGACCTCCTGGTGCTTCGCTCAAGAAATGAAGTAAGTTACATTCTAATGTGCCTATTGATATGTGACACATGTTACATTCTTAGAGTGCCTTCACTGGGCATAGCCCTGAACATTGTGAAAAATATGCCAAACAGTTTAAACCTGTTCTCTGTCCCAAAGTGCTTGTAGTCCAAGGCCACCTAATCAGCTTCAGTTATGAAGGATGTCGTAGGCTGTCTTGCAAGAGCCAGGCATATTAGTTCTGTCCATGTCAAAATAAGTCTTGGTTGTTTTCTGAGATGAGAATTGTTGAATCATCTAAATATATATGTCCTAAAAAGTAAACCTGTAATCCAGAATTTTTTCAACAAATTTCAGACTTCTGTACATTTTTTCCTTCAGGGTCATATGGTGTTGACATATCTCCCAAAATAAAATATTACTTGTTTTCAGTATTTAGCAACATGGCAAATAATTCAAAACAAACTTGAATTTTATTTTAGGCCTTCCTAGAGATGAACTACAAAGAAGCAGTGATAGCAGCTGTGAAGTACGGTGAAACAGTCCCAGTGCTGGTAAATGGGAAGCGTGTGAAAATAAGCATAGCAGAAAAACCAAAAGCACCTCCTGTCCCGGTAAGCAGGATGTTGAAGAATAGGGTACTGTTCTGTTGCCTTCTTAAGATAGCTTTTGAATATTAATGATTAAGGGTACAGATATATTTGGGCAACTAAGATTTGTATGGATCTCCACCTGTGGAGGAACAAAAAAAAGCCTAAAACAAATAGAAATATCTGATTCCAGGTGTCAGTTGTTTTTTTTTTTCTTTTGTATTTTTACTTAATTGCGAACAAAAAATCAGTATTTATGGATAGATGTAATTTTTTTCGGAGATCTAAAATATGTGGTCTGTAGTAACAGGTAAGAATACAGAGAACACAGTAAAAGGTTTTTTACTTCATATTCTCTCTCTAAATTGCAGGTCAAAGTAAGTCAAAAGAAGACAACGCAGACTGTAAAAAAAACTGCATTGAGTACAAAGTAAGTGTTGATGCACATGCATGGTAAATACCTGTTTTGCTAGTAATTCTTGGAACTATAGTACTGGACAGAAATCCATTTTCTTTCTAACATTTTCACATTTGTGAAACTGGTTTTTTAAAACCTTATGAAATCCACCTGTCATTTCTGATCCTGTTTCTTTCTCCTATTAGAAAAGATGGAAACAGTACTACTACTAAGAAGACTAAATCTGCTACTCCAGCTGGTCCCACAGGTGAATTCAAGTCACTCTTTATCTGATAACCTGCTTTTCCCTCTCTTCTGTCATATGAGTTTACTTTTACATACCCTGGTTGTGACTGAAAGCAGACCCAGAAGGGAGCTAGAAAACAACTGGTCTGCCCTTGAAATTCCATCTCCTAATACACCATACACCCCTTATGAAAATAAATCCCTAACTCCTGTGCTCCAATAGGTTTTAGATAACAAGTTCTTCAAGTGCTGATGCCTGTGTGGATTCCAGATGTGTGCATGCACCATGTTCCAGAGCCAAAACCGTTCAGAGTCATGTCCACTGACCCTTGTGCATGCCTTGCGTTGCTCATGTGATACGTCTGATGTCTCGTGTTGTTGCGTGGAGCAGTGACTTCTCAGTTAGAAAACTGTTGGTTTCCAAATTCTCTCCTGCATGGACAGTTCACTCTGTTTGGTGGATTATGCCCAAACAAGTTGGGTTCAAGAACTCTGCCACATTCTTGTCATCGTTCTTTGTGAATGACAAATACCAGTGCTTTCTCTATGGCTTTGGTGAGACACAGCTCACAGCAGTATGCTCTGTCTGCTGCTCATTTCCTCTGAGAACCCAAAAGTGAGCAGAGTTAGACTTAAAGTGCTCATGGAGGAGGTGAGGCATCCATGTGTGCACCATAAGGTGGGACTGGCAGACTTGCCAGAACTCCCTGCACTGCACTGGCAGTGACTGCATCTCCAATCACATCATCATCAGTGATTCTGGCACCACCAGCTAGGGCCCACCATATGCACAAGGCATATGGTCCCAGGCTTAAGGGAGGATCCCAAAAGGGGCTACCTCCAAATGTTGTGTTCCTTTCCTGGGCCAAGATCAGCTGTGTGAAAAGTCATGCAGATACAGTGGCTCCTGCTCCCAAACAGGCAAAGGAGTATAAGAAGACAAAACATCCATACAGGCACTAAACTATAACTTCCTTGAGTGCTCTACTGGCACTTTGACACCCACCGATGCCCAGTGAAACCGGCTGGACTTCTCCAGCTGCCACAGTACCTCCTGGTGCCATGTATATCAGGTCACATCTTGGCCCTAGCTCCCACGGTTGAGCTTAGGCTGTCACTGGATGGACCCTTGCAGTTCTGTGAGGCATCAGGCAACGCGCAGCTCATGACCCCCTGACGTTGTACCACCCTTCTGTGACGTGGCCGCTGGAACTGCCTCAACATCCTCCTGTTCCGCCAGCTGCACCCACCCCAACTGCTCTTCCTGGTCCAGTGGCACCACCCTTGCTCAACAGCTGAGTCCAGCTGGTCCTCAGAGCTTGATCCTTGCTTTTTCCCAGAATGGCAGTATATTCCGCACCCATATTGATGTAGTCAGTCCAAGTCCCACTGAAGAACGTTGGTTTAGATACCTGCCTGGCCTTTCAATGGGTGGATTAGGGGCCCTACAGATAGCAGTGAGACCCTTATTATGTATATAGAGCTATGTCACCTTCAGAGTATGCTGCACCTCCTTTGGCATACAATGAGCCATGTGGCACTGTGGGACTGCTGGGTCCATCCCTCCCCAGTCAGATGCAGTCATCCTTCCCACATTATTACTGCCCTATGACTATAGTCAATACCAGAATCTGTTGAGGCATATTGCAGCAGCCTTTAATTTAACAGCAGAAGATGTCAAAGCTTTGCAGGATGTTTCTTGGCATTTTTAAACCAGCAAGTCCAATGTGGATAGTGCCACCCATTCATATTGCCATTTTACAACTGGATCAAGCAATCTGGGGCATATGCCACCTTTCTGCATGCTGACTCTTGAACAAGTTGAGAAGACAATACTTTGTTTCTGCCAAGAACACGGACTTTCTCTTTATGCACCTGCTACTGCACTCATTAGTGGTACAAGCAGCAATTCAGTGAGCCAGGTAACAACATTGCAGGACTACCCCAGCTCACCAAGGCCTGAAAATACTGGATATCATCGTCTGCAAAGTTTATCTATCTGCTGGCCTTCAGTTGGACAAAGCCAGTTAACAGACCATTCTAGCAACGTATAGGTCATACTCAAAGCTGGAAGATTTTCAAGTTGCGCTCTCAGAGGATAAGTAAGTTGCATTTAAGGTGTTCACTAAGGAAGGCAAATTGGTGTCTAAAGTCTCCTTCCAGGTGGCATGCTTCCTTGCGTCTGGGCTAGTACCCTGAAGAGATTCCTCATTCCAAAAATAATGGTTTTCTTGATACAGTCCAAACCACTCTGGAGGATTTCACTTTCGCCTACCAGAAGCTATAGTAATAAAACAGCAGAGAGCCTTCATTCTTTGTGGTGTTCAAGAGCACTTTTCTGGTCCCTAGGACTGTACGCTCCAGCCCCCACACAATTTCAAAATTGATAAGCTTATTGACTTTTCTGCCCATTCCAACCCACCTGCCAGCTGTACATGTCTTCCTCTTGGTGCCAGCAGGACCAATCCAGCTGTTGCCAACTCTCCCAATGCCTCCAGCACCTGTATTTCTGCTACCTCTAATTCTCATCAATTTCCTCCCAGACAGACCTTCTAACTTAATGTTGGAGAACCACAAACCACTCTGCATTCTGTCTCTGGCCTCCCCAGTTGTGTTTGGAGGCTGACTTGCTCTATTGGACCACTACTAGAGTAACATTACCACCAACTGATGAATACTGGCATGTTGAAGATATCTAATAGAATTTCACACTTTCCCACCCACCTTGGGTATACACCTTTGGACCCAACCCAGATATGCCTACTCTGCAAGGAAGCCCATACACTCCCCCAGAAAGATACTTTGGAACCATTAAAACACCACTGCCATAAACATGACTTTCACTCCTCCTACTTGCTCATACCAGACAGAACTTCAGGGTCCTAAACAAATCTGAAAATTCCATTTTTCTAATGGTCATGCTTCCTCAGTTATTGCATACATCCAGTATGGGGCCTGGTTCGTGGCTCTCAGTATGAAAGACGCTTCCATCTGGACATTCACCCTGAACTGAACACTGACAATTCCTTCACTTTTTACAGTGGAGCAATCCTGCCACAAGTTAATGTGTTCTCCCATTTGGGATAGCTACTGCATCTTGAAAGTTTACAAAGGTCTTAGTTTCTGTAGCAACATACACGCGCCATTTGGACCACTCCGTATTTCCAGTACATAGGTGACTGGCTATTTCTGGTGTCATTTTGCACCCATTTAGTCAAGACCAGTCAGACTGTGTGGCATATACCTGCCAACGTTGGTGTAGACATCAACAAAGAGAAGTCTATCCTAGTACCAACCAAAGAACACTCACCTTCATTAGTGTCAGATTGGAATCCCAAGCAGCTCACTCCAGTAAATTAGTCCCTTAAATGCTTTCATTACCCTTATTGCAGGACAAAATTGTTTGCATCTACTTTTGCCTTTCACTTTTTGGACATATGCTGGCATTCACCTCAGTTACCACACACAATAAGCTCCATATGAGGTGCCTTCGGAAATGGTTGAAAATAGTGTATAACGGTCGAGCTTATGGAACTCAAGAGCCACACAAGTTGATTGTTAAACCTTCAAGAGCCATATTGAAGCATATAGCCATATACTTTTACTTACTAAATTGATTTGCTGATGTTCTTCCACAAGCCACACTTTTTCATTCAAGGGCCACATGTGGCTCCCGAGCTGCAGTTTGGTTATGCCTTGTGTATAATTCACAGGAGAACTATCTCAACAAGTGAGTCTCCTTGCCTCCATCACCGATAACTTTCTTGTCACGGTGACGCAACCCATCCAAGATCATGCAAAGTATCCCCTCCACCAGAAACTCACAACATCATCCTGGTGACATACCTTGCTCGCTGGATAGGATGCCCACATAAGATGCCTTACTGTGCAAGACCTTTGATTCCCCCAGGGAGGCAAGGATGCACATCAACATCCTAGAGCTGAAAGCGGCCCAATATGCCGTTTGTTCGAAACAAACTTGTACAAATCCTCTCAGACTTCATGCCCTCAGGATGCCCGATGTTAATTCCTCTGCTGAGAAGTGATTCAATTATGAAACTGGCTCTTCTGCCACAAGAGCTTATTGCAAGCAAAACACTTGCCAGGTATGGCAATATCCTGTAATCAGACAAGTTGAGCCATTTCTTCCATTGTAACTATGAATGGCAAAAGCGTGATCCCACTCTTCATTGAGTCTTCAAGAGTGGGGCACCTCTTCATCACAACCATGAACAACCACCTTCCCCTTTTCTGTTCAGTGGAAGTGCTCAGACAGGAATTGCAAGACAACACCTTTCTTCTCCCATGTACCTTTGATCTCCACTATGCCTTCCCATCCATTTCTCAGGTTCTTTGCAAAGTGAAACAAGACTGAGCAACTCTTAGTCGTAGCTCTGTCCTGGCCCTGCCAGTATTTGTTCACAAACCACCGCCACCTGTCAACCTCTCCTTCAGTTTCTCTTCCCAGTCTTCCAAGGCTATTCACTGAACAACAGGCCCAGATCCAGCCTGCAACCACTCTGTCTCATGACCTGCTATTTGAATGGGGCATGCAAATATGTAATGTGTGCTCCACATTGATGTCCTTACACATTGTTAATATTCTGAAAGTAGAATCTGCTACCAAGACAAATGGACTTGATTCACAAGCTGGGTCTCCAATAACCAGCTCATTTTATCTAACATCTGTATCAATTGTCCTACATTGCTATCTCTACCTTCAGCATTCAGGTCTTGCCTATTCTTCTATAAGAGTACCCCTGGCAGTTATTAGTGCTTTGGTTCCACCAACAGATTGGACTTATTTAGCCACAAAACTTTGTCGCATCTTGCAGGGCCTACTGAACACATTTCCTTTCCTAATGGAATTCATCCCAGTCTAGGTCCAAAGAGGCAGCCATGTTAGTCTAGTTCAGTGAAACAAACAAGGATTTCTTGTCGTATTTAAAGACTAACACGTTTATTTGAATTTGTTAGTCTTTAAGTGCCACAGGATTGCTTGCTTGTTTCAACTCAGTCTAGGACTGCACCCTAGGCCTTCACTCTCACAAAATCACTGTTCTTATCTGTGGCCACTTAACTATCCATGAAAGTAATCTTCTGAGTGGCCATCACCTCAGCCTGAAGAATCAGCAGACTGGTCACCATGATGGCAGATCCTCCCTTCATGGTAGTCCGTAAGTACAAAATCTCCCTATGACTTCAGACCCACATTTTTTCCCAAGGTAGCCGCACCAGTTCATCTCTGCCAGGTCATCCATCTCTTTGTCTTCATCCAAAGCCACGCTCATCCAACAGAGGGTGCCCTTGTATTCACTTGATGTCTGTTGTGTGCTAGCCTACGCTACCTTCATAATACCTGCTCCATCTGGGCTTCACTGAGACTCTTCACCATAATAGCAGAGTGCCATCGAGGCTGCACACGCTCTTCCCCATGCATTTTTACAGGGATCTCCCAGTGTATCGGAGAGTATTACTCCTCTTCTCAAGTCTGCAGCTGCAGCACATGCTGCTACAACTGCATTCTGTGTCAATATCCCATCGTAAGACATTTGCAGGAGTGCCTTTATCCACACGTTCACTGCATATTAAACCATACACAACTCATTGTTCTACTGCAGCAGTAGATCACATAGTCCTCTAGACTTTTGCGTATGCTGAGCCCTGGCACTCACCTACTGGGTAGTGCTTGCTACACTGCCCGCTTCTAGAATCTGCATAGGGACCAGCCCTCAAAGAAGAAAGGGAGGTTACTACTGTAACTGATAATTCTTTGAGATGTGTGATCCCTATCTGGATTCTAGTTCTCTTTGCTGCTCTTCATCCCATTCTTCCCACCATGTTCTCGACATCTGTTAGAAGCTGAGAGGCATTGATCTGCACAGCCACATAAAACTTCAGACCTATCACCTAAGTAATGCAAGGTGTGTATGTGGGTCAACAGACACTATTCCAAGCAGTTCTGGCCCATGGCATGCGTGTACCTACCTCTGGAATCCAGGTAGGGACCAAGCATTCTGCAGAGCCATCAGTTACAGTAAGTGACTCCCTTCATATGCTTTCATTTGTGAAAGATGTGTATGACATTTATGGACATATAAAATCAATGAGTTTTTCTTATAAATTGAATAGGCTTATGGGTAGGCCACATAAGGAGTAGCTGTCCCCAAGATTCACAACAGTGTTGCTCAGATGGTCCGCTGTCAGGCATTCCAGCAAGTGTGTCACATTCCCTTTAATAGCCCAATGCACCAGCTTTGACTCAGTTGGTGTCCCAAAACCCTACTGAAAGATGGAAGACTACTGCTAAAATGAGCTTTATTATTTTTTGGCACTAGGCTTTGTCCTGCTTTTAAAACAAACTAGTCTTCTGATTTAGGGTTTGTAATGACACATTTTTCTTGTTACTTCAGCAAAATTAACAAAAGCCGGACAAACCGCAACAAAAGCAGTTAAACTCACTGGTAGGTTTTAGATTTGTTCTAATATACATTTGAAAGTAATTATGGAGCCGTACCACTGTGTGCTGTTACTCATTCAGCTCCCGTGAGTTATTTTAAACAGGATCAGGGCAAGTCAGTGTTTGGATGGGAAACCAGTCAGGTGGGTTGATGTGTTGCTGTTTGTTCATTTGGTGGCACTCTGAGTCACTATTGAATCCAGTGTTCTACTGGCTTTTTTCAGATAAGATGTGAAATTGAGGCTCTTATTACTTGGAGTCTCCCCCCCGCCCCTTTTTTCTAACAGCAGAGTTTTAACCTTAGTGTTCAAGCCTAATTTCAATACTACTAATTGCATTTTATTTATGTAACTCCCTATGTGGTTTCCTTTGGTATTCTTGCTCTGTTCTTGTCCTGTAGTGGTAGTATTGTGTGCTGTTAAATAGCTGCCTCTTTTTACCCCAAAGTTGGCTGCTTTCTGGTCGTGGATGAAGTGATTCCTATGAATTGTGTGCAGCTTTGTTTCTAATGTGTTTGGGATTCCTTTAGGATTGAAAGTACTGTGCAAGTGTAAGAAATTAGTTTAATAGTATCCACTTATACGCAGGAGTGCTGGAATGACTTTTGTAGTGGGGGTGCTGAAAGTGGCAACCATATATTTGGGGGTGGTTATTTCAAGCCAGAGTGCTACTGCACCCCCAGTACCTCTAGTTTCAGCACTTCTGCATGTTTTGAATTCTTAAGTTATAATTATTGTACTTAGGTAAACATGAAGTAACCAAGAAATTGGCGGTGCAAGGTGATAGTAAAACTAAGAAAGCTTCAGCCGCTTCAGGTAAGGCAGTTAAGAATTTTTACTCTTTCAGCAGGAACATGTAGAAATAGTTTTCCTTCTAAAATGGAAGTGCTTTTAGGTTGAGAGTCAAGAGTCCTTTTTCCCCTATGAACCTCATTGTAATTGATGGGTGATAGCCAAGCTTCCTGGCTCCCTTTTGTTCCCTCACTTTTATGTCCTAGCCTACTGTTTGTGGCAATTATTTTATGGTGGCACCAGTGCTTTGGTGCTTTTGCAGATCCAGGAAGACGTAACCTTTGCCTACAGGAGCAGGGAAGGAAGGCGGTTTTCAAGCCGCAGGTCATCCTTGTATTTACACCAGCATGTTTGTAGTGGGAAGCTGAATTGGGCTAGAGTTATTCAGGTTTTCCCATAGTGCTTTTCTACCCCATTTCAGTCTAGCGCATTCTGCTGCCGTACCATCTCTCTGCTTCCCAGCCCTTCCCCCAGTTTGGGATATGTTGTTCTGAAGATCGTTCTCATTACCAACTGTACTTAATTTCAGAAGAGTAGACACCTAAAATTCTAGGTCCTGATGCCGAATTGAGCCAAGAGTAGCAGCCCTTATTGCTAGGAATTGACATATTCCTAAATAAAGGGACAGTAATTAAAGGAAGAGCATGCTTTTCATATTGATTTAATCATCACAAAATGACGGTGGTTAATCGAATGTACCATCTGTGTGCTTGGTATTGTGAAAATGTAGAAAGACACCTGTTCTATGAGTAGTGTCCCCTCTTGTTGCTTCACTTCAGGTGCTCATGCATCTATTCAGCCCTTGGTCAGAGACTTTTTACTAGCTGTGCCCATTTGGCCTGCACATTCACCATGTGCTCTTCATGATGCACCTGGAGGCTATATAGGAATGTGTAGACAAAGTGGTGCCAGTTCCTTCTCCCTCGACTTTGCCTGGCAGAAAGTCCTGGTTTGCCTACTTTGTGCATGTTTCAGCTGCTTTTGTGTTCATCTGACTGTTGCTTGGTAAGATTAGTTCTTGTAATTAGTTATTAGTGACTGTAGTTAGCTTAGTAAGTGGTGGTAGTTAGGAGATGATGATTTTCTCCTGGTTCTCCTTGGAGAGCCTTGTCTTCCTGGCAGGGATTGTCTAGTACTCCAGACTTCAAATACTTCATACCTGCTATACCTGTGAGCACTGACCACAATAATACTGTAGCTTGGAGGAGTCCAGCGTCTCCCAAATGTGCAATTTCTGCCTAGCTGTCATGTCTAGGCCAAGAAAGAACAGGGAGATTAAGCTCAGATTCTTCATGTTGGAGTGTGCATTCTGACCAGTGTTTATATCAAGTCAGGAGACATCCCAGATCCAGCTACAGGATGTCTGTTTTTATACAAAGATACCTTCGTACTGGAAATATCTACAATATGCTGTAGGCCAGGGTCATTTGAATTACTGAGTGTTGTACTTTAGTCTCTTCTTGGTCTTGAGGATGTCTTTCCAGGTCCTGGTGGCAGTTGCTGCTTATCTTGAACTTCATCTGATCGTGGTCTTATACCTCAATAACTGGCTACTTAAGGGTTGTTCTTGCAAAGCATTGTTCTTTCATCCAGGTGGCAGTTGTTCTGTTCCAGTAGTTGGATCTTAAGTTAAATGTAAGGAAATCTGTACCAACCCCCATAAAAGCAGATACAGTTTATAGGGTCTTTTTTGGGCTAATCAACATCCAGGACCTAGTTTTCCTTAGACATAGATGTTTGAACCAAATCTAAGAAACTATCTTCAGCTTCGTGGACACGTGGCATCTTGCAATTGTGTGACCAATCACGCAGGGCTTTGCCTCTGTTGCTTTCAAGGCTGGCTTAGACTGTTTTATTCTTCAGTCAGAGACACTTTGGAGACAGACAGGAGATGGTCCTTCTGCAAGTGAGAAACTTCCTGGGTTGATGGAGATATCAACTTAATGGCTGTGAAAGCATTCCCTTCTGTCACCAGGGCCGGCTTAAGGGGTGAGCTAGTGTGGCATCAGCTCGAGGTGCCAAAGCTTAGGAATACCGGCACCAACTTTGAAAGTGTGTACTGATACAAAAGCAACAAGCCTTTAACATGTTGCTGAAAAGCAGACTGCGTGGAGTATGGGAGACAGCTTGAGATCTAGAGAGCTGCTGAGGTCAGGGCCAGGCAGCAGGGCACAGGCTCCAAGCCTTGCTTGCTGTCAAAGTGGGGAAGGAGCTGCCTGCTGCATTGCCACTGCCAGCCCACAGTGACCCTGCCTGTGGCCTGGCACTACTGCAGCTGCCCCTACCTCTCATGGCTCTGTCCAGGGTGGTGTCTCCCCTCCCCTTGCCTCTGCAGTGGTGAAGTGACGGGAGGACAGCCCCACCCCATGGACCCCCAGCTGCACTTACCACCCAGGAACCTCCACAGCCTCCCTGTGCCCAGTAAGTTGAGATGGGCGTGCAAAAGCAAAGGTTGGCTCAGGGTGCCAGAACTCCTTAAGCCTGCCCTGTCTTTCATGGGGCTCTATCACAAACTTTTAACAACTAACTCATTGCTCTTAGGATGGGGATCTCATCTCAGTGGCCTTGGCTCAGGGCAGATGGGTGACTCAGGACACCAATCTTCAAATCAATCTGTTGCAGCCCAAGGATGTCAGAAACTCCTGTTTCCCCTTCCTCTTTTACCCCTTGTAAAGGATAAATGAATCAGGGTCATGACACTCTATGTGTATGTTCTGCATTAACAAGCAGGGTGAAACAAGAGCTCCCTCTCTGTGCATCAAAGCCATGAAGCTACGTAACTGGTATATAAGCTTATCAGTTCCAAATTTTGGCCATTGCTCTTTATAGGATGCCTTTTTTTCTGTCTTGGAAGAAGGGTCTTTGCTATGAAATTTCTTGTAATCCTTTAGTGGGAGTGGTCCTGCCTCTGGCAGGGGTTTGGACTAGATGACCTATGAGGTCCCTTCCACCCCTAGGATTCTATGATTCTGTGTGACAGTGGTGATCAAAATCAAGCAGGGCAGGGCTGATGTTAGCCCTATAGTACCAACAAGGCTGAGACAGGGCTGGTGCCCTTCTGCTCAAACTTCCGACCACTCCTTATTTCCTCTCACAGGATGCAGGTCACTTTCTTCTCTTCAGCCTAGGAGTTATTCTTCGAAAATTGTCCCTCTGAGCGCTCCATGCAGGTGTTGGTCTGCTCCGGCACCTTCAATTGGAGACTTTCGGCAGCAGTGGCTTTTTCAGAGCACGCCAGCTGTTGCTTGTGTGGATCATCCCCTCAATTTCCTTCTCAACCGCCTCTGGCCTGAGATGGAGCTCTGCAGCACTCTACCTTTTAGATAAAAGATGGAGAGAACAACCCTTTTTCAAGAGTTATTTGATCAGTTTCTCTCTTAGTTTGTTAGTTGCTCCCCTTAAAAAAAAAAAAAAAAAAAAAGTCTCTCTCCTTTCAGGTTTCATTTACAAATACTTTTCTGTCATCTGGCTCTCCAGATTCAAAAGATGTGAAAAATGTAGGGATGCGATGCCCATTTCAGATGGGCACTGTCTCCGTATAATGTACCAGTTTAGGAGAAGGTCATATTACAACTAAATTCCCTCACTGTTCTAAATTAAAGGCATGTATCTGCCGTGATAGAGAGCTCAAACTAAAGCCGCTGCTTATGGAAAAGTCTCTACAACTCACTTCAAAGACTCTTGCTCTACAAGAAGACAAATCAGCAAGCTCTCACTCCTCAAATTACAAAAGGGGGAGAGATTTGGCATCACAGCATGCAGATTCACAAAAAGGAAAAAAAAAAAGCTCTGGAGCTGACAGACTTGACAGCACCGTCTAACTCTAAGGGTGCAGACAAAACTACAGCAATGGCTACAGAACCGAGTAAGCCTGCACTAAGCCAAAAGACAGTACCGAAGACGGCACCCTCAACTCTCATAAAGACTGCACCTAAGACAGTGCTGATGTGTGTACCTGCAGCATTGGCACCACCGTCCGTACCATCACCAAAGATGGCATGCTCTACAACACCAGTTAAAATGCTGGTATGGACAAATTGGGACCACCAAGTCCGGCACTGATGAGCCAGTCTCATTATCACAGACAGACAGAGACACGATATTTCTCTGCACGCTACGGTACAGACGTATCTTCTTCATTACATGGATTCCAGGCTCCACTCCCATCACCTTTCTTGAGTGGGGGTGATCACTATTCACAACAATCTTTCTGTCTAACTTTCTCTTCTCCAGACAGAGCAACTTTGATTGCCTGGGTAAAGTCCTTGGCTCACTTGGAGAAACCCATGAGGGATTGGATCCACCAAATGAAGGTCCTAACACAAAGATCCATTCACAACCACTCTTCTACAAGGGAAAAAGCACATGAAAATCTCATAGAAATCTTCCGTATCCACATCAATGTGTCAGATCCCCCATGGCAGACCCAGACAAGGTCTCTGAAGGTGAAGTAGTGGAGGACGCATCCCCTCCACATAATTCATCATCATCTACAGACAAGGCTGTCATGCCAGCTCCACAGTCCATGCTAGGTGATTCTAAGCAATTCCAAGATCTGTTCTGCAGAGTGGCAATTCCACAGGACATCCCATTACAGGAGGTGCAGGAGTCCAGACATAAGCTACTCGGTATACCCCATCCTTCATCAAACCCCAAGATTGCTTTACCAATCACGGAGCTATCTGAGAACCTGCAGATTTGATTTGGCAAACATCAGCGTTCATACCCCCCACATTCAAGAGGGCTGACAGGAAGTATTAAGTTCCTGAGAAGGAGATGGACTGCTGCTTCACCCATCAGCCCACCCAGTTCTTTAGTGGTCAACATTGTCCATCACAAGAGTAAACAAAACACACACACACCCACTCCCAGCAACAAGGATAAAAAGAAGGTGGATATCCTTGGCCGCAAAGTACATTTGTCTGGAACACTTCAGTTTAGAATAGCCAGTTACAAGGCTCTGCTTGTTAAGTACAATCACAACAATGGTGAAAAGATTGACGAATTAAAGGAACACTTACTTGAGGACAAACAGCAGTTGCTTAAGTCCTTGGTGGATGAAGGTCAACTTATCGTGGGCATGTCTCTATAGGCATATTCTCTATAGGGCAGATACTGCGGCCTGAATAACAGCAACTGCCATCACCATGCGATGTGCTTCCTGGCTTCAAGCTTCTGGAACACCTTGGCACCTGCAAACCAAAGTAGAAGATTTACCTTTTGAGAAGGCTGACAAATTTGTTTATTACGTGAGCTTTCATGGGAGAAAATCTCCCTTCATCAGGCACTTTGAAGATGGGGGAACTTACAGAATGGGAGGAAATATAGGGGAGTGTAAGTCATGGGAACAGGTCACGCTGAAACAGCAAATCAAAAGAATTGTAAAGAAAGCTTATGCAATAAATAAATTTATTAGTGTTTAAGCGCCACAGGTCTCTTAGTTTGTTTTACTGAACTAGACTAACATGACTGCCCCTTTGGAACTTTTGAGAAGGATAAGCTATTTTCTAAAAAGACCAATGAGACCCTACGTTCCATGAAAGACTCCAGGGCTACACTAAGAACTGTGGGCATATGCACACCGTCTTTCAAAAGATGAAGATGCCAACCATACCAGTGGAGATATTACTAGTCCTCCAGATGGAAACAATCATGTGACTCCTATAGACAATGGTGGCAACAGCACTGACCACAAAAAAGAGGCAGCTGTCAAATCAGTCAACCTTGACAGCCTCCTCAACTCAAGCATTTAGAAGGTCAGGTCAAGAGCTTGAGAACTCTCCCTACCACAGAAGGATCAAGAAGCTTTGGACATCATTTTCAACCTTTGTTTGACCTATGGTCTTCGATCACTACCAACAAACGGGCCCTAGATGTCATCTGCAAGGACTACGTCATCCCCTTCAAATCCATCCCCCCAACCCCCAGCCCTGTCCCTCTTTAGGGACCCCTCTTGTGTATAACTCCTACAACAAGAGGTCTCGCATCTTGTCAAATTAGGAGCTATAGAGGAGGTCCCACATCAACACCATCAAAGAGACTTTTACTCCAATTACTTCCTAACTCAAAAGAAACACAGTGGAGGGAGACCTATTCTGGATCTCAGAATACTAAACAAAAATGTTCATGTCCAAAAGTTCAAGATAGTACCATTATCAACGATCATCCCGTTATTAAATCACAGAGATTGGTTCTCATCCCTTGACTTGAAAGACACCTAATTTTATATAACTATTCATCCAGCTAGCGAGGTTTCTTTGGTTTACACTTGGCACAAGACATTTCCAGTGCATGGTTTTACCATTTGGCCGCGCCATGGCTTGTGGAGCATTTTCCAAAGTACTCACTGTGGTTGCAGTTCATTTACAATGCTCATCCATCACAGTATACCCCTACCTGTTCCGTTGCCTCTTGCAGAGTCTGTCATGGGCTGAGGTTATTCTCAGTACTCATAAACAACGATTACTCTCGTGCAAAACCTGGGGTTGCTCATAAGCTTTGAAAAATCCATGATAACTCCTTCACAGACCTTAAGGTTCATTGGAGCCCTACTAGACTCCACCGTCTCAAGGTCATCCCTCACGATCCAAAGGCTTCAGAACATCCAAAGCATCATGGAGGAGGTAAAAGTAATTCCCTTCACCAAAGCCCACACATACCTCTGGCTATTGGGACATGTGCGCCACCACCTTTTGTGGTGGAACATGCCAGGCTCCACGTAAGACCATTACAGGCCTGGTTAAGACGCATGTACAATCCAATGAAAAACAAACAACAAAAAAGTCATACCACCACCAGACATCAGAGAAATCCTGGGATGGTGGATCAAACCAAACAATCTGCTGTGTGGGGTGCCTTTTCTCATAACACCACCATCCATGGTCATTGCTACAGATGAATCTCTCAGGTTGGGGAGCACACACTTCAAACCACACAGTACAAGATCTCTGGACGGAACACGAGACCCATCTACATATCAACCTACTGGATCTCAGGGCAATATGGATGGCCTGCTTCCACTTGCTCCCTTTAATACGAGACAAATCAATTCAGAGCCACACAGACAACATTACATGCATGTACTGTATAAACCAGGGGTCTCAAACAGGCGGCCCTTGGGCCGCATGAGGCCCCTAAAGCTATTTTCTGTGGTTCTCAACAACACTGTCGTTACCAAAAAAAAAAAAGCAAGGAGTCTTGTGGCACTTAAAGACCAGTATATGCAATATTGTTCTATGAAAAGGTTTCACTGTGTGGCCCTCGGGCTAATGTACTAGTTCTCATGCGGCTCTCCTGGTGATTTGAGTTTGAGACCCCTGATATAAACAGACAGGAAGGAGCTCACTTTCCCTCCGTGTGCAGGGAAGCAACAAGACTCTGGAACTGGTGCATCAACTATCTCACAAAATTAATCGCATCTTATCTGCCAGGACTGCTGAATACAACTGTGGATGCCCTGAGCAATAATTCGATGTTGACCACAAGTGGGAAATCAACAGGACAGTACTTCACAATATTTTTCAGGACTGGTGTACATCTGCAGTAGATCTCTTCGCAACAATCAAGAACTGACAGTGCAAACATTACTGCTCCAGAGCAGGTTGTGGATACTAGGCCTTTGGACACATGTTCATGATAAATCGGCAAGGATCTCTAGAGTTTTCTTTCCCTCCAATACTGCTCCTTCCACAAATAATACATGAAGTCAGATGAGATCATGCCAGAGTAATTCTGATAGCGCCAGCATGGCCACGACCTCAGTGGTATCCCACTCTCCTGAAATTCTCAGTTTCATAAGTGAAAACTCCCAACCAACGGTCACAACACAATGGCACAGTACATCAATCCAACTTGCTGATGCTGCCCCTCACATCATGGCACCTTCATGGTTTCAGGAGCAATAGTCAACATTCTTAGAGACGTGCCGGCCCCCCCCCCCCCCCCCCCCGCAGCAACTGCTCCACTCAGGTGTCAGCTTGTCCCAGCACCTTTGATTGGAGACTTTTGGCAGCAGCGTCTGAGAGCTGCGCATGCGCAACTGGCGTCCCACGCTGTTCAAAGTGCTCCAACTCACACGGCTAGTCCCCTCAGTTCCTTCACCACCACAAAGAAAAAAACATCTCCTGAAGTGGAGGAAAGGAGGAGGGGGTAGTGGAGCTGTCAAGGGGTTCACACATCTCTAAGAACGCTGTCTACTACACCAATGTGAGCAACCTTCCTTTCTTCTTTGAGAGCTGTTCCTGTGAGCGCTCCACTCCAGGCATGATACCCCTATGGCTCATGAGCTTAGAATCCACCTGCTGTGATGAAGTGTAGAAGGTATTTATGAATGGTAGGGACTTGTATTCCTGGCTTGTACTCTTTACCAGCAGAAATGGAAGAGATTCTCTCTTCGGTGCTGTCATTGCTGCTTCCTGTCTGAATCTGTGCCTTTATTTTGGATTATCTGCTAGATCTGAGGATATCAGGGTTGTCAGTTAGCTCCATTAAGGTCTATTAGGCTGAATATCAGCCTTTCGTTCAAGAATAGAGGGGTTTTCCTGTACTTGTTCATCTTGTGTTTGGGTTTATTAAGATACTGGGCAATTTTAACCCTCACATTAGAGACTCCAGCTCAGGACCTCGGCTTGGTATTCAGTTACCTTACAGGAAATTCCTTCAGACCTGTGGAAACCTGTTCTCTATTCCATTAATCTATCAAGACTTTTTGGTACCCATCACGTCCTGTAGAGTTAGGGACATTGGTGTCTTGGTGGCATATCTCTGTTTATGGTGTTCCTCACAGATAAGGTTTCTTTATCTCCCCATACCAAGGTTTTTACAGTTTCACCTTAAGCAGTCTATTCATCTGCAAATGTTTTTCTTGAAGCCTCCAGAGGGTCTTCAAGAAGCCTGTTTTCATATCCTGGATGTTTGAAGAGAGATGCCCTTCTATTTGGTTAGGGCCAAGCTATTTTGAAGGTCGGTCAGCCAGCCTGTTCATCTCGTTTGCGGGTAGAGCCCAGGGATCCATGATCTTGCTCAGATTATTGAGATGGATATGTGATTGAATTGTCGCTTGTAATGAGGCTACGGTATTCATCCTTCTCAAAAAGTGACCGTGCATTCTGTCAGGTCACAAGCAATGTCCACAGTATTGCTTAAAAATGAAATGGTGTTTGACATACGTAGGATTGCTACATGGGTTTCAGTACATACAAGAAGTACGAAGAACTACACTTCTGTACTGCTAGGTGCAGTGCAGCTCCAGGAACTGTTGCACTCTTAAATTTTGGACTCAGTTCAGAATGTTCCTCTTTCCTCCGGGGAAACTGCTTTGCAAGTCACCTCAGGTGGAACACTCATAAAGACACTGCTTGAAGAAGAAGAGGTTTCTCATCGTATATAGTAACTGCAGTTCAAGATGTATGTGTCCCTGTAAGTGCTTCGCTGCCAGCCCTTCCCTTCTACTTTGTACTCTTCTTCATGAACATGTTTGGGTGGAGAGAGAACTGAGGCTGGTTCCTCTGTGAATCCCAGCATAGCCTCAGTGTCCAGTACAGGGAGGTGAAAACTATATGTATGGGCTGAATCTATGATTAAGGGCTTCTGAGGTGCATATGCACCTGCAGTTGGAGTATCCGTATCGAGACCCATCTTACAGAATTGCAGTTACTGCACAAATTGAGTAACCTCTTTGTTCCATCTCCAGCAGTTCAATTAAGTAGTTCTGTGCCCTGTTCTAGAAAGAGAGAGAAAATAGTGTGGAGTTTTTGTTGTGAGGGAGGAGGGATCAGATAATCACAGATATGTTTAAGCTTAGCTGGAGATGATCCTTAAGACATTCATCTAGCAGGAGCCATGGTAAATTATATCATTCTGTTTGCAAAGTAGGTAATTTAGGTAATGTTGTTTTAATTAATGCTTTTTCCCCTTTCCCAACAAAGCAAAACCTGGTGAAAAGAAGCGTATTGATCCTAAAAAGTCTGCAGAATCTAAAAAGAAGGATGCAAAACCTAAGAAAGTAGGAGAACCGAAGCAGGCTGTGGACACCAAGACAGTCACAGAATCTAAGAAGGCTGGAGAGGCTAAGACAACCACAGAACCTAAGAAGCCTGAAGCAGATGAGACCAAAGAAATTAGTAAACCTGTAGCTGTGCAAGGTAACTTGGTAGTGATACACTATCTAAAATGCTTTATTAAATGATGTGGTGTTAACTGTTGAGCTGATGGCTCCTTTAAATCTTTTCTTGCAGAGAAAATTATACTGACTCCGGCAGCAGAGGTGGGATCAAATCAGTCTGAGGAAGGTACAGTCAACAAAGGTAAATAGCAGTTTGTATGGTTTTCAGTTCTGTCATAAACCCGTCTGTTTTTACAAACTAAGTGAGAATATTTTTGTATAGAAAATCTTGAAGCCAAGAGCACTGTGGAAATGAAGACAGCTGAGAGTACCAAGAAGGAAGATGCTTCAAGTAGGTTCATGGAGAAAAATATGCAAGAACTTTTTTTTTTTTGGAGGCAGGCACTAGAAAAATGCACTGGGAAAATACAGACCTTCAATGTGTATAATACTTGCATTTTATATAGTGCTTTTCATTTGTAGCACTCACTGCAGCATGAGCTGTTTGTTTACAAGTGGTTAGAGCAAAGGCATTGTGTATTCCCAACTCTAACACCAACTCATTTAATTTTGGTGCCTTGATTTACCTGTGTAAAATAGGCTCTGGTTACACTGTTTGTTATAACTGGAGCTCTAAATAGGGATTTTTTGCACAAAGCATGGTTACTACTTAGTTGTTATGTATCCAGTAGTGTGTTGTCCTTGCCAGCCCCTGATGGTGGCTTATGGTTGCTGAACTACTTACAGGAAGGTGCAGGTATTTTTGCAGCTCCCTTTTACTATGCCTGCATAGCCAGTTTGGTTGGTCTTCAAAACTTTGTGGCTGGGACCACTGCCGTGTGTGCTGTGATGCTGCTCTGTCTGCATTTTTCTGGAGACTATATCCTCTTCTGAAACACTGCGACATCTCCATGTGCAGTTCACTGAATGCACTGATATAAACACAGACAGACAGCTTGGTAGGGGAGGGTATAGAAACATGAGTGTAGTGCTGTATGGGTGCCACTGGGACATGTTTGTTGTAACCAGATCGGCTGATTGTCAGAACCTAATTGCACAAATATACTTGTCATACTAACAGGACGTAGTGTCTACACCAGTGGTCATCAAAGTGCAGGTTATGACTCAGTACTGAGTTGCAGACCTGAAGGGACTGGGTTGTGGCAGCAGTCGCTGCTTCCAGGAGGGGGCAGGAGGTGGTGGCTGCCCATCATTCCCCTGTTGGCTGACAGTGGTCCCGGGACAGGGAGCAGCCCATTCCCCTCGCAGTGGAGGGGTTGCTGCATGGCAGAGCAGCTGGAAGCTGGGCCCCGAAGAAAAAAGTTTGACGACCACTGGACTACACTGTGCTGTGAGCTCCTCTGCTAATGGCGTTTTTTCAAGTGCGAGGATGCCATCAGAAACTCTTCTTTCTGAATGAATTTGGTTTGTAATCCCAGTTACATGTGTGCATCACCAGTAGAAATTTCTCAATGTCCTGTAAATGAAGACGTCCCAGTATTTTCTGCCTGTTCTTGAGAGTGGCATTCAGAAGGATTGAAACTATAAATTTTATGCTGGCTCAGTTAAGCAAGTGAGCATTTTCATGTGACTTTTTGACCAATCATATATAGGTATTCCCTGATATATAAATGTTTGTATAATGTTTAAAGACACATACTAACCATAACAACCTCCTCCCCTACCTATTCCTTTTTTTCCCGGAAACTACTGCAGAGACTGCAAAGACCGAAGAAGCAACTGAGCAGGCCAGCAAGGTCAGGTTTCACATTCAAACTAGAATTATTTGAACTTGTGAATGTTCTTTAAATACAGTTTCAGGTCTGGTGAAAGATACCCGTGCAGACATTTACCAGAATCTCAGGTCTTCTGTTTATATGCCTAATGTATACAGAACCAGCAAAGAAACTTTTGCACATTCCACATGTTTTTTCCCGAGAATTAGATAGTTCTTGGGAGAGAGACAAACATACAAATAGGAGTAACTTTTAGAATCAGTTCTATGTTCTTAGTCTTTCTCCTTAATGTGTATAGAGCAGTTAGTCTCCAGCTCTTCATTCTACAGTCCACTTTGAAAGTGAGACACACTTTTTTTTTTTTTAATGGGCCACCTTTCTGCCATGTCTTTGTCTGCCCCACTTTGTTCTCAAAAAGTTTAATTTGGTGGGCCAGCTGGAAGGTTTCTGTTTTCCTGCTAATATTCAATGGGCTAGAGCCTGAGAACTTTTATAGAACATATTTCCTTTCTTTTGCTTTTTTCCATGCTCTTTCCCTCTGCTGGAACTCCTTTCTTGTCCTTATTACCCTCTCTCAAACTCACTCCTGACACGAGACCCACAAATGTTAACTTGTTGCTAGTGTGATGCCATCATCTCAGTATAAAGACCCCCTGACTTGCAATGTTCTCTGACTGAGACAGAGAACTTTGTCTCTTTTGACTGTAACCTCCTTGAGCTCCTGGCAGTGCTTAACAAATTAAAGTAATGCTGCTGACTTATCCATAGTTAAGGATTAGTTCAATTTTATACTTAAAACCGGAATTTAACCACTTAATTGTTTTATGACAGAATGTGTCATCTTGAAAATTATTGTACTTGCTCTTTGAACACAGAATGAATCTTCTGACTTTACAAGTAAATCTGTTAGTTAGTTTCAGTTGAAATGAATTAAGTGAATCTTAAGAAATTCGGGGTCTTGAAATTAGCCAGTCCACTGGATGCTTTGTGGTGTTCTGGAGTGACATAAAGTAGCCAGTGCCCTGGTGCATCTTTCAACCATGGTGAGATTTTCTGCTTCATCTTGTGGTGGGAGGTGATGAGGCCATCTCTTCCTCTCTCCATGTGTGGAGAGAAAATGGGACAGCAGCAAGCACTGGTCTCTGCAGCTGTCAGGTGCTGCAGGTACCAGAGGCCCCCTGGAGCACCAGTGCACCACCTTGTGGTGGTGAGCTACCAGAGCTACTAGCTGCAGGCAGCCCTTTGATCTTGGAGCCGTTACAGGAGGCACTGGGAAATCTGCAGCTCCAAATGGGGGCGCTTGTGCGGGAAGCCAGAGTCTGAGCCCTGGCTACTAGCTCCCTGCTCTGCTGCTCTCATCACATCCCATCCTCTCAGACAGCCCTGTTTTGTCAGCAAGTAAAAAGTCCAGGAAGAGCTCACAGCTTCCTTGAATTCTTCTATTGCCTGTGACCTCTCCCTGCTGTTTACTAAAAATAATCGTTGCAAAATCTTAACTGTAATGATTACAGGACTGCTCTAATTATTGCAGAAACAAGTATTGCAAACAATGGAAATTCAGGAAAAATCCAGTGTGCTTTAAGAAGTCAGTTTAATCTAATCTGGGACTGCAGACTACTGTACACATTGTCATTTTGTGACATCAATACAGGACAGAATAAAAGGCAGCGTGGGTGCTTTTGAGTTCCCATACCCTAACATCTTTGAATTTTGACTTTAATATTAATTCTGAATTTTCTGGGTTAGTGGTGTGTGTGCTTTTGAGGTAATTACAGCATCACTGTAATGTTGTTCTTCAATTTCTGCTATGTAGTCACCTTTAACTCAAGTTTAATGTAACTTTTATCTGGAATAATACATGTATTTTAAGGTGAAGATAAAAAATGAACTAATACAGAAAGGCTAACAGTTTTGATTTTTGTGGACAGTGAATGTCTTTTCTTTGTTTGCAGGAACTTGATGACGTATGTGTTGTTCTTGTTTCAAACTTGCCTGAGAAAGGATACTCTGTTGAGGAAGTTTCCAACCTAACAAAACCATTTGGAGGACTGAAAGACATTTTAATTTTGTCTTCTCATAAAAAGGTATTTTGATTGGTATCTAGAGAAAAAGTTTTCTGGAATCTTAAAATTAGCTAAAGAAGCCTTTAAATAAATTTGTAACGAGTTTATATGTTGTAATAACTTGTAAGCGGTGCACAGTTCAACCTTCATATTGTGCTTTGTGAGACTACTTAAACTTCTTCTTTGTTTCAAAGGCATATCTGGAAATAAATAAAAAGTCTGCAGATTCTATGGTTAAATTTTATACTTGCTTCCCAATGTCAATGGATGGATGTCAGCTTTCCATAAGTATGGTGCCAGAATATAAGAACATAAAAGATGAGGTAAGCAAATGAAATATGAACCATTTTTTAAAAGAAGACTGTAGTTGCACAACGTTCATTTTATAGTATCTCCCTCCCAAGCTAGACTTCTTTCTACTTCATATCCATTACTATTAGGTCCCTGCTGTCTCAAGTTATTGTTGTGTTGACTGCTTGTCTTTCCTTTCCTCTTTCCATGGGATGACTGCTCCTTTATATAGCAGGTTCTCTGTAACCTATCTCAAATTTACTTGTTTTTTCTTTTTTCTTTACTAAGTATTTCAGTGAATACAATTGTAGACAAACTATTTGTTCAGCAAAAAGAATGTGAAGATCATAACGAAGATACCAAACTCCTGTGAACTTCAGAAAGGGCAGTACTAATCTTAAGTTCTTTTTCAGGGTGGTGATGGTGGGGTTGTGTGCCTTCCAGTTACCTTCAGCCATACCAACCATCTTCTAAAGTTCAGAATTGTAATGCTTTATCTTTTCTTTTCAGGAAGCCATATTTATTGCTATAATTAAAGAAACCAATGCAAAGGTGAGTTAGAGACTTCTAAAAATTGATCAGTAATGTAGCTATTTGCTTATTTTTCCATTTTTGTAATTCAGGAGTCATGTTACTACCTTGAGTACTATTAATATAGTTTTGTTTAAATGTTTCATTATCCTAAATAGAAAAAATTAAAAATCAAAACATCAACAGAAGATGCTTTTTATGTAATTAAAGTCTGTAGACCAGCAACTAGAAGCATGAAGTAGAATGAGTAAGTGTATAGTTTAGATACACACTATGAATGAGTGCAGGTGATAAGTATTTAGTAGAAGTCCTGGAAAAGCGCCTCCCCCAACTTTAATAAAGCTCTGTAAATGCCAAGAATTGTAGCTCAGCAAGTCCGGTGGAGACGAACTCCTGGTAGAGACCAAATATGCACAGTGCCTGTGAAAGTGTTTCCAAAACAGTAGGGTTTATTAGATGATTGGAAGACAGCAGTATAGGCTTAGGTTAGCATAGAGAAATGACAGTTAAAGCGTAGTACATTCTGGTCAGCCCACAGCACCAGTTACGCTATAGTGAACTCCATTCTCAGTCTCTCTCTGGTTCCCTTCTTTGGTCCCATCTTAGATGAGAGGGAGCAACAAGCTTCTTTCAGTGGCTGATCCTTGGCCTCCCACTTTCCATCTTTCAGTCCTTGTTCTTGGGCAGGGGTCTCTGCTCAGCTTCCCTGCTAAAGCCAGTGCAGGGGAATGAGCTTTCCCAGTCTTTCTGACCCCCTTACTGATCTGGTTTCAACCAGTTCCTTCATGGCTGTTCCTTCAACCCAGACAGGGAAATGTGCCTCACACAAGTAGTTTCAGAGGGACGGCCGTGTTAGTCTGGTTCAGTAAAACCAGCGAGTCTTGTGACACTTAGAATAACAAATTTTATTGCATGAGCTTTCATGGGAGAAAATCCCACTTCATCAGATGCTTTGAAGATGGGGGAACTTACAGAATGGGAGGAGATAAATGCAGGGATGTGTAAGTCATAGGAACAGGTCACACTGTAACAGCAAATCAAAGTAGTTGTTCAGATTCAAATACTGGGGAAAAGCATGCGGAGGAAGGTGAGGTCAAATCAACTACTCAGTAGCCATCCACCAGCCCCATCCGTCTTCACCATATGGGCTGGCCACAACCACCAGGTGACCCATTCTGGGTACATAGCAGATGAAACCTTTTGAGCATCCTGACCAGCAGTTGCATTGCTCTTCATCTCTTTCGTGAATGTTCAGCTCCCTATTTGTTATATATTAATTCTTTGCTTTAAGGACCAACTCCTATAATTTCCACATCGGAAAAGTCTTGACAGTCTTTAGATAGCCCTTGTGAAGGAGAACTTTTGTTTTAGACAAGCTGGAACTCAACTTCAGGGTTTGACAGTTGGAGGAGAATGGTTCAAAATAATAATAATAATAAAAAAAAAAAGTAGCTGAAGACAAATAGATCTATTTGCCAAGAAATATAATCCTTTTCCACCAGGAGCTGGAATGGCTAGTTGTAAGTTGGCTTATTCTAAAGGAGTAAGGAGAAGTCCTTTTTTACTGTTTTTTGGATGTGCTTTTGCCAAATTCTAAAATTCTGAAAATACAAGTAGCTGAAGGATTGAAGAGAACTTCTGTCAAAATACTTCAGAAAAAATGTTTGTAATTCACTGGATATTCTAAATTCAGTCTGAGAACTTGAACTTGTAGTAAAAGGATAAATATAAATATTTTTTCTCTTTAGAGATGACTCAGGATTTTTACAGTAATTTTTTTGTACTTACCAGTTCAATTCAACAGAATTTCAATTTTTGTGCTTTCTTTTAGGTAAATGTAGATACTTTATGTAACCAGTTTGTGCATCTTGGTAACTTACCAGAAGAGGGATACACAGAACTTGAAGTACTTTGCGTGGGACTTCGATTTGGGATAGTGGATCATTATGTAGTGTTGAAGAATAAAAAGAAGGTGAGAGAGAGAGAGAGAGAGAGAGAGAGTGTGTGTGTGTGTGTGTGTGTGTGTGTGTGTGTGTGTGTGTGTGTG
>ML682065.1:991488-1060377 GCA_007922195.1 Podocnemis expansa
TGTGTGTGTGTGTGTGTGTGTGTGTGTGTGTGTGTGTGTGTGTGTGTTAATCTTGCCGTGTGAGTACCACCATAGCAACACATACTGCTATTCATGAGACTGAAACTTCAGTCTTGGACCCTTGATTCTGCCCACTGTCACCATTGCACCATGGAGCACAGGAGTGTTGCATGTTGCTTTCTGCTCCAGAGGATTCACATACAGTTTCAGTAGGCTCAAAAGAAAACAGGATTGAGTTGCCAAGAAAAACAGCTACCACAATATGTGCTTTTGAATATGAGAAATTGAAGGTAGAGTTTGTAGAAACACAATTCCCATTCCACGGGGAAATTCCAAAATTTTGGAAAATCTTTTTTTGAAGAAAATGATCTTTTAATGTCACACAATTAAAATTGTGAAGAATAAGTTGGACAGTTTTGAAACATTTCATTTCATCTTGATTTTTTTCTAAACAATGTTTTGATTTTGATATTTAAACTTTTTGTTTGCAGTGTTTTTATTTAATTTTTAAAAAATTAACAGCTCCAACTCTAATCAGCAGTGAGAAACATTTATCTTGTGTTCATATTCTCTTTTTTGTTGTTTTAATGAAATAGTTTGACACTTAAAACAAGAAAATAAGAGAGAAATGGGTGCTCTTAATATTCTTGTGTTAGCCATAATTATTTTTCTAAGATACAAAACAAATAGCTACTCAAGATTGGTACTGAGTATTTCTCTTTTATTTTCTTGGCCAAACTTATTGAAAGATTAAATGAGGCACCTTAAACAAGAAAATAAGATAAGAATTCAGTGCTAATTCAAGTATCAACTATTCAGGTGATTTTTAAGAATTAAATTAAATTCCAAAAACCTGCACTGCATACAAAATAAAAAAAATAAAATAAAATATTTAAAAAACAAGGTCAGCTGGGACAGTCTGCTTACTAGGCAGACTGCCATGCAGCCAGGTAGGTTAGAAGGTGGCAGGAAACTAACCAGCTTGCTGTCAAATTTTCAGTTGAATTGGCATGGTTTTATGGAACATCTTCAATTCTGTTGAATCAGCACTTTGTTAGAATGCTGCTCTTTTGGAAAATTTCTGACTAGCTCTAGCTTAGTGGCAGAATTGAGTCTCAGAGCTGGGAAGTATGGGTGAAGGAAAAATATCTGTTCATATAAAAGCTATTTAAAAAAACAATAGTTGAGGCAGCTTTAAAGCAACTGAAATTGTTTTTCCATCTGAAAATCTTGCACATACTGCTGCATGTAACAGTTAAGGTAACTGATGAAATATTAGGCAGAAACGGTTTTTTGTTTTTATTTATTCTGTAGCCCTTTATGCACACATTCATTGTTTTGTTGATGGCCAACTGTACTTTCGTATGCACCAGTATGATGACCAAGATTAATATTTTGTCATGGTTATTTTTAGTCAGAGGGACAAGTCACAGGCAATAAACAATACTTAAAGTAAAAATAACTGACAAAATGGGGCTGGCGGGGGGGGGGGGGGGTTTGACAAGAACCTGTGCTCCACTGGGGAGAGGCCGGGGGCAGCACTCATTGCTACTGTAGTTGCCACTTCTGGGGCCCCCTCTGACCACAGCAGCTTGGAGCTGGGAGGAGGGGGTAGGGGGGGCATTTCTGGGAATTCTGGGTCTGCAGGGCTGCTCCATGGCAGCGGAAGTGGAAGATGTCACAGAGGTGTCTGGAAGTCACAGAATCCTATCGTGCCTTTTCCTAAGCCCTGCCAAGGGGATATTTATGTAGACTACAACATCAGGGTTGAAGCTGAAGTGTACACAGGAGGGAAGAATGGGGCAGGCTCTTCATTCTTCTCAGGGGACCCTTCCACACATCAGCTCATGGACAGAAATATCTTCCCAGAATTTTTGAAAGGGAAGATTTTTATTGTTTAGATTCAGGACACAAACATGAGAAAAATATTTTTTTAAAACTTGTTAGCCTTGGCATTGTGACTGCATTCATCCCAGGGATTTTTAAGAGACCAGCTGGGTGAGGTAATACCTTTTATTGGATTAACTTCTGTTGGTGAAAGAGAAAAGATTTTGAACTACACAGAGCTTTTCTTCAGATCTGGGAAAGGTGCTCAATGTCACAGCTAAATATAAGGTAGAACAGCTTGTTTACCTTGAATCAGGGGTATCAAACATGTAGCCTCTCTCATCTGGCTTGTGACTGTGCTCCACGGGACCACACTCTCTCTCTAACAGAGAAAAAGGGAGAGCTCGTGGAGAGCAGTCTCGCATATGCACCGATCTGTGACACTGCAGGAGTGCCCTAGTATTTTGATTTATGGTATGTACAGCCCACTTGCAGTACATTTAAGTCAGATCTGGCCTACCATAGCAAGTGAGTTTGAAACCCTAGCTTACATAGTCAGGCCAGCAGAAAAAAAAAAAGCAAGGAGTCCTGTGGCACTTAAAGATTAATAGATTTATTTATTGCATGACCTTTTGTGGGAGAAAATCCCACTTCATCAGACGCTCTGAAGTGGGATTTTCTTCCAGGAAAGCTCATGCGATAGATAAATCTGTTAGTCTTTAAATGCCACAGGACTCCTTGCTGCTTTTTTTTTTTTTGCTGGACTAGACTAACACGGCTGGCACTTGGTACTTTGACAAAATAGTCAGGACATAGTCTAAGAGACCATTTAAGATGAAATGGCCCATTAACACCTCTGCAGTCATGGGACAAAGAAGGGAGGTTAATGGTTTGAAAAAGGTTATAATAAGGCATAAATCCAATCTTTTTAAGACCATGATTAAGACTGTCCCTCAAAAGGACAGCATTATTTCGCACTTCAGATATTTGCAAGACAATGAACAGCCTTCAGATATCCACCCCAAACAGATTGCATATGTCTTGTGTTTAACATAAGCAGTCAGTGCCTTCTAAGAGGTGCAGTGTGTTTTGGGATGGATATCTGAAGGCTGTTCTTTGTCTTGCAAATATCTGAAGTGTGAAGCAATGCTGGCCTTTTGAGGGACAGTCTTAATCATGGTCTTAAAAATACTGGATTTATGTCTTTAAAATTAATTTTTAAAATGAAAGCTGAAAATGTCCGAAAAATAGCAGTACAGCTGAAGAAATGGACCAGGTGCAGTGGCAGTTTCACTTTAGTAAACATATGTTGGTGCTCTCAGCTAAGAAATGCAGGCTTAACACCTAGTTGTTACTTAGCAAAGTGTTGGCTTGATTTGTGAATTATGCCTTCAGGCTACAAAAAATAAATCTGTGCACATCTTTCACATTTTTTAAAGGCAATTCTTCAGCTAGATAGTCCTGAGTCAGCTAAAGCGATGACCTGCTTCCTAAAACAGTACCCATATAATATGGGTGAAAATATACTGACTTGTATGCTATCACCAAGGAGACAACCTCTGGAGGTAAGACATCTGTCTCTTTGGTTAGACAGCTTCATTTGCTTTTGTGCATTGTCCAGTCTTTTGCTAAAGGAAAGTTAACCTAATCTAGTTGGTGTACGTTGCTCTAGAACAGGAGTGGCCAAACTGCAGCTCCCCAAAGAGTGCGGCAGGGAAGGGCAGCATGGTGGGAGACAAGAAGTGAGCAATGCTCTGGTACAGCAGGGAGGCGGGGGGGCATGGTAAGAGCTGGCAGGGATGCAGGGGGATGGTAAGGGCTGCGCGGTTGGGAACTGCAGGCAAGCGTAGGGTTACCAGATACCAAAGCATGGAAAGGACAGGGAAGTACAAAAAGGAGGACTTTGAAGGACACAAACATCTGGGGCCCCACCCAGCGCCCCTTCATCCACCCAGCCACTGCCTCCCCCCCCATGCTTGCCCCATTGATCATCCAACTCCAGAGAAATCTGTCTAGCCCCTAGTTACTGTGTGAGATGAATTGGAAGAACAGCAGCTCAGGGATATCAAATGAATGGCTTAAGTATTTTTATCTTCACATTAAAGTAACCATAAAGCTAGCCACTTTACAGCATCACAAAATTAAGTATTTAATATTTATATCAAGGTGCAAGGAGAATCATGCTGCAGAACTTCTGTCCAGATTGATATTTTTACATTACGAGTTGCAAATGGAAGCAAACCTCCAATAATTTAATGTAGTAATTATGGATAAGATTAAAATCAGTTTTAAGACAGTAAGTTCTTCACAGAATACACTCTCATTGTTTGACACATGGAGGGGCAGGCCTTTGACTCTATGAAGTCTAGCTGAATTTGAGGTGTTGGCTTCTAAAGGAAAAGTAATCTCTGTTGGCAGTATTCTCCCCAACACATGCAATTAGAGGGTACAGGGGGAGATTTGGGGGGTGTAGGGGGTGCTCACTGATTTGGTATAACACTGTTACTAGCTGATAACTGGGGGGGGAGTGCAAGAGGGGTGTAGGGAAATCCCCATCTAGCCTCAGTTTTGAGCCTCACTGTGCAGTATTTAAAAAAAAAAAAAAAAAATCACAGACAAGCTGTTTAAGTTTTACACCCACAGGCAAGGAGAAATCAGAAGTGAGAGCTGCTGGGTTTTATGTGCAGACCTGCCTGAAACAAACTTTTAGATAAAATGCAAATTTCTAGACGACATATCCTATTATGTCCACCATACACCACAGATGGAAATATTTCTTTTATGACAGTTAACATTTTCTGTTTGCTTTTATGCAAAATACATGTAAAAATGGGGGGGGGGAGAGTAGAATTAAACATTTTTGACTATCAAATGCTCCATACAACACAACAGCACCTATTCTTAGATGCCATGATCAGTTTTTCCTAAATATACCAAAAGAAATCTCTCTAAAAGTAATATAAAAATAAGAATAGAATATATAAGCAAAAGGCAAAACCAAGCTGCTTGTTTTCTGTGATTTGATAAAGTACTAACAAAGGGACAAATACTGAAATCCTTTGTCAGTCAAATTTCTCACTGACTTCATTTAAACTACAGGATCTGGCCCAGCTCAGCACCTACTTTAGCATGTATAATACTTGCACATTGTTGCATCTTAATAAAATTTAAGGATACATCTATAGTGGACTAATCTCATCTTGGAAAGGAGAAGCAAATTGAGAAAAGGAAAATCATATACATTCAAACCTCCTCACAATCCAAAGTGAACTTTCCTCAACCTATAAACAAAAGATTTGTTACAAAAAGCCAATGCCCATTAGGAGGAATAAAGATCTGGCTTAGCTGAGCCATTAGAGAAAGAAACTTCCCCAGAAACTTTAAGCCAAGCAGGCCACCAAAGCAGAAAGTGAAGAAGCAGCCACAGGGCACCAGAGAGATCCCATCAAGCTGTAGGAAAGCCCCAGCCCCTCCGAAAAATAAGATCAAGCCTTCCCCAAAATCCAGGGGATGGGAGGTGAGCAGACCTGAGCTGGAGCCTGGAAAGAAGCCAGGGGTGAGGAGTAGAAGCAAGGAGGCAAAGCGAAACCAGACCCCAGGCTGCAGCCAGCTCCGCCCCCCCCCCGGCCAGCCAGCACTCTTCACTGCCTATTGACATGCAGGGGCCAGCAAGGGAGCATCTCCAAATTCGTAACCTCACCGGACGATACAGCTGCTGGGCTGAGCAGCAGGGGAACATGTTTGGGAGCTGCGGGCTGGTGCGCCCTTGTGCTTTTACAGTGCTGCCCCAGGCATCCGGCAAAAAGCTGGACAAATAGCACTTTTTCTAAAATGCCTGGAGGACGGAGGACAGCAGGGCAAAAAGGAGGACATGTTCTCCTTTTGCCGGACGTCTCGTAACCCTAGGCAAGCGGCAGCACCATCAGAGCCCTGCAGGGAAAGGCAGCATGGTCAGACCGGCAGGGAAAGGCGGCACTGTCAGAGCAGAGCCCTACAGGGAAGGGCGGCATGGTTGGAGCCCTGCAGAGAAAGGCAGCATGGTCAGACTGGCAGGGAAGGGCAGCAGGGTCAGAGCCCTGCAGAGAAAAGCAGCATCACCCAGCAGGCAGGGAAGGGGCAGCATGGTCGGGGTCAGGGTTGGGGGGGCAAAAGTGCGGCGTTGTCAGGGAGAGCAGAAAAGGAACAGCGTGGTAAGAGACCGCAGGGAAGCAGCAGTGGCGGTGGGGGAGAGAAGCACAGCATGGTTGGAGAAGCCACTGCATGTTTAGATTTTTTCATAAGCTCCAATACTGCTTACTTGTTAAAATAAAATCATGTTTTACAAGTCCTAAATATTATGTGAAATACTAAGAGATGACAGTACAAAGGAAAAAAGTTTAAAACAATGTGAATTACTTACAGTTTTTGGCACAACTTACTGCTGTGAAGCATTGTATTCCACAATGAAATTCAAAACATTGTGCAATACTTAGAGATCAGCATCTGAGAGAGCTTTTAACTACTACATTGACAAGATACTGCCCAGATTTAAAAAAACAAAACAAAACCAAAAAAAACTTGCCCCAAGCCTGAAGTGCTCTACATCTAACGACAGCTAAGTTTTTATTGTATAGGCCTAGCTTTCATGGTAACCTTAAGTAATTATTAGAATCTGACATTAGTCGGATCAATATTTGCCCTGTTTTTACCCCCCCCCCCAAAAAAAAGTGTGCAATGAATTTTAAGCTTAGTAATTTTTGAGTAGGCAAAAATATGTTGTTGTATGCCTCAGTGCAGCTCTTGAAGGTTTAATCGATTTGTGCAGCTCTTGAGTTCCATGAGTTTGGCCAGCCCTGCTCTAGAATCATGAACTGCAGATATGTAGAGACTCAAAGCCAAAGCCTACTCTAAATGAACCCTGGAATAGCATATTGGAATTATGGTATTGTTGCTTAATTTGGTCTTCCATTTTCTGGGAATATCTTTTAAATCATTTCTGTGAGTACAACAGAAGTCCTATGGCACCTTTAAAGACTAATAAATTTCTTTGAGTGCAAGCTTTTGTGGGCTGCAGTCAACTTTGTCAGATATATGAAGTGGAGACTACAGTTTGATGACACTCGTACATTTGCAGTGGTGAGAAACACTTGCCCTCCCCATTGTAATGTTAACGAAGTTAATTCAGAGTAGATGAGGCCCATTCACAACAGTTGATTAGAAGGTGAGAATGGGTGAACAGAGACAATTCTATTTTGTAGTGAGATAACCATTCCAGGTCCCTGTTCAGACCCAGGCTGATTGTGTCAAGTTTGCAAATCAGTTCCAGCTCTGCAGTTTCATGCTGACATCTGTTTTTGTGTTAAAGGTATGGCATCTTTCAAGTCTGCTATTGAGTGTCCAGGGAGTTTGAGGTGCTCACCTACTGGTTTACGGATGTTGCCGTTTTGATACCTTATTTGTGTCCATTTATTTTTTTGCGTAGGGGCAGTCTGGTTTGGCCAATGTACATGGCAGAGGGGCATTGATGGTGCACATCACATTAGTGGATGTGCAGGTGAAGGAGCCCCTGATGGTGTGGCTGATGTGGTTGGGACCAGTGATGGTATCACTGGAGTGGATGTGCAGGCAGAATTGGTAATGGGGTTTGTTGCAGGGGCAGGTTCCTGGGTTAGTATTCTCGTTGTCTGGTGTTTGGTTGCTGGAGAGTATTTGCTTCAGGTTAGGGGGCTGTCTGTAAGCAGTAATTGGCCTGTCTCCCAAGGCTTAAGAGAGTGAGGTGCCATTTTATAGGATAACTGGTAGATCCTTACTGATGTGTTGTAGAGATTTTAGCTGGGGTCTATATGTGATGGCCAGTGGTGTTCTGTTGTTTTCTTTGTTGGGTCTGTCCTGTTGTAGGTGACTTCGGGGTACCCGTCTGGTTCTGTCAATCTGTTTTTTTTACTTCCCCAGATGGGTACAGTAGTATTATGAATGTTTGATAGAGACTCTTTAGATATTTGTGTCTGTTTGAGTGATCAGAGCAAATGCAGTTATATTTTAGAGCTTGGCTGTAGACGATGGGTCATGTGATGTGTCCAGGGTGGAAGTTGGAGGCACAAAGATAGGTGTTGTGGTCAGCTGATTTTTGGGATAAGGTGGTGTTAATGTGACCATCCCTAATTTGTATTGTAATGTCCAGGAGATGGATTTCTTGTGTGGACTGGTCCAGGCTGAAGTTGATAGTGGGGTGGGAATTGTTGAAATCCTGGTGGAATTCTTCAAGAGACTCATTCCCATGGGTCTAGGTGATGAAAGTGTCATCAGTGTAGCATAGGTGTAAGAGAGGCACATGGGGAGCAAGATTTGAGGAAGCAGTGTTCTAGGACGGCTATAAAAATGCTGGTATACTATGCTACCATGCAGGTACCCATAGCCATGCCAACTGACTTGAAGGTATAGATTGTGGGTCAGGATAAAGTCACAGAATTTGGCTACTGTGTGCACAGTATCATCGTCAGGGAAACTGTGCCTGATGGTTTGTAGCCCATTTTTGTGGGGAATGTCAGTGTGGAGAGCTTCTATGTACATGGTGGCTAGGATGGTGTTTTCTGGGAGATCACCCATGGGTGGTTGTTTTCTCAGGAAGTCATTGGTGTCTTGAAGCAAGTGAGGAGCACTGGTGACGTAGGGCCTGAGGAGAGAGTTCACGTAACCTGACAGTCTTGCCATGAGAGTGCCAATGCCTGAGATGATGGGGTGTCCAGGATCAGAGGTGGCCTTAGCAATTTGGGGCCCTAGGCAAAGAGCCAATTTGGGGGCCCCCAAAGGGCTTCTGATAGGCCCCCACTGCTGCCCTTGTCGTGGCCCTGGTCCCCCCCCCCCCGCAGCCCTAACTGGTCCCCCCTAGTCCCAGCTCCCTGCCACTGCCCCCTCTAACTCTGGCTGCTCCTTCCCCCGTGGCCCCGGCTTCCCCTGCCCCAGTCTGACGGGAAGGGTCACAGACTGTAGCGCTTGGGCGGGGGGGGGTGGACCTCCAGGGCCAGAGGCCGCACCACTCGCCCACCCTTTCTTCCTCTAGTGGGGGTCGAGCAGTGTTCCTCGCCCACCCTCAGTAGGACGCGCCTTCCCGGGGGAGGGAGGAGAGTGGCTGGCGCGGAGCTGTGGCTTGTGGGGATGGAGCCTGGGAGCAGCTTGCTCGGAAGAGTTCAGGCTGCTTTGCTCCTAGCCACCTGAGGGCTGAACGAAAGCAGCCTTGCCCCCAGACCCTGGATCGGGCCTGTTCAGCCCTGGGGTTGTGGCTAGTGGGGGGGGAGCAAAGTCACCTGAATTCTTTGGGGTGGGCCGCTCCATGGCTCCGCCACTGCAAGCTGCAGCTCTGTGCTGTCCACTCTCCTCCGTCCACCTGGCTGGGGGTAGGTGGGGAGCGCTGTTCCATGCCTGGAGGAGGGAGGGAGGGTAGGCGAGTGGTGCAGCCTCTGGCCCTGGTGGTCCTGTGCTCATGCAATGGGAGGGTGGGGGGAAACGGGTTGCTGACTCCTGAGTTAGGTTAGGCGAAGCATGCAACTGTTGCGGGCCCCTTACTGCTTGGGACCCTAGGCGGCCGCCTGCTTTGCCTATCCCAAAAGCCACCTTTGTCCAGGATTCCTGGGTTTGTCTATCTTGGGTAGCAGACAAAATGCCCCTGGTTAAGGGCCTTGGGGTGTGTCCATGTATTTATTCCTGTGCTGCTTCAGGGAGTTACTTAAGCAGATGTTGTAGTTTGTTCTGGTATTCCTCAGTGGGATCAGAGGCAAGTGGATTGGAGAATGTGGTGTTGGAGAGGTGCCTGTCAGAGTCCTGTTCATAGTCAGCCTGTTCGTGATGACTGCAGCATTTCCTTTATCAGCCTCCTTGATTATAATGTTAGAGTTGTTTTTGAGGTTGTGAATGGCATTGCATTCTACGTAGCTGAGGTTGTGGGGCAATTGATGCTGCTTGTCTACAATCTCAGCTTGTGCACATTGGCAGAAACACTCTGCGTAAAAGTTGTTTTGGCTGTCAGCAGGAGCCCCCGTAGAAATCTTCTTGTAGCGTTGGCCGGAATGTATCTCTGGGCTAGTGTGGTGTTCAGTGGTGTGGTAGAAATTTTCCATGAGGTGGAGATGGTGAAAGTAGGCTTCCAGGTCACTGCAGAGCCATATCATGTGCATGGGCAGGGGGTCTGCAACCTGCAGCTCTGGAGCTGCATGTGGCTCTTTGGCTGCCCCTTTGCCTCTTCCCCTCTTCCCAGCTCCACGCCCACTCCCTCCCTCTAACCAGGAGACTACACCCATTGTAAGTCTCAAAATGCTCGGTTGTTGAAGGTTACAGTAATTGTTGGGTGAATGAGGAACGTCACAGTTATGGTCCCTTGTAGCATGTAGGAGCTTAGGCAGTTTAATGTCCTTTCTCTCTGTAGAGAAGCAAAGCATGTGGTGTAAATGGCCAGTGTTGTTTTTGTAAAGATTAGCTATGTGGAAGTGAGCGCGGAAGTTTGGTTTTTCATGAGAGTCTCCAGTGTTGAGAACTCTTCCTTGATCTTTTTCTGTTTTCTGTGCTGGATGCTGATTAGGTGGTTCCATAGTTTTTGAGCGTAAGCCACCATCTCTCTCCATAGTCTATGTAATATGTTGGTTGTAATGGATTTCCCATTTTCAGGCCATTTGGTATGATGTCCATTTGTTTGTTACTATGAGGGGAAGATGTCTGCACTTCTGCAAGCTTTTTCATGAAGCTGGTAGATTTCCATTTCATACCACTAAGTTCGGTGCTGTGTACAGTGTATTCTGAGAGTGTTCATGGCATCTTTTCCCACTGTCAAAGGGCTAAGAGGAGAATCATGGAAAAATGGCTGGAAGCTCATTTTCTCTATGTGTTTCAGAATACTTATTCTTAAGCAAAACAAACAACGAGTCTTGTGGCACTTCTGAGGACTAACAAATTTTTCATGAGAGAAAATACCTGTGATAAATTTATTAGTGTTTAAAAGTGCGACAAGACTCATTTGTTTTGCTGAACTAGACTAACGGCTGCCACTTTGGAACGCTTTCTAAGGTTTGCTGATATAGTTCAGCCTCACTTCTCTCCTTTCTCTTCCCTCTCTTTCCCCCACATCAGTTTGTGGGCCATTAGCCACATTAAATTTACTTTAATTTATAATAAGTAACCGTGGACTACTGAACAGTTCCCAATTTACCTTTTACAAGGGGAAAAATAACTGAATAGGGCTGAAAAGACCACGAAGTACAATAGATCTAAAAGCATAGCAGGAGTGGTTTAGAATTAATCCTTCCACTAACTCTCCAGCTGCACACTTCCCAGCTGCCTCTCTCCACCCTAAACCCGTAAGATAAATTTATTATCTTGTTGTCCCGTTAACTTCTCTCTCCATTCCTTCCACCCTGACCCCAGAGGGATACAGAAATTTTTTGTTGTTGTCATACGGTCCCAGTGTTTCACTGTTGGGAGTTGAAACACAACTGTGATATCATAAGTTAACTGGTCAATCAGATTATTGTTTTAAATAATCCATGTGAACAGCCAGTTTCTAAGTATTCTAAGAAGAGCTGAGCTTCTTACTATTCATGGAATAAATAGTGATTCTTCTTTGAGCTGTAGTCCACTTGGAGCCTGCTGGTGGTATGAATGCACACCAGGCCAAAATCAGGCTAGCAATAAGTGTAGGCCATGTTTGTATTCTAGATCTACTTGCATCTCCTGCATTTGCGGGTTTAAAAGGCAAATCAAGTGTAATCTTTGGTACAGAATCCGTTTGGTGTTATCTGTTTCTCTGTGTGGGTATTCATATTAGTTTTCTTATATTGCTAATAAATTACATGTTAGTTGTCTTGTTCACAGGCAAGAAATAAAACGTGTTCTGTCAGTTAGTAAGTTCTTAGGCTAGACTCTTTGCCACTAACCTACACATGGGCCTGCAGAATGTAATAGAAGCGAAATTACTTGGATTCAAAACCAGCCACATCATGTAATGTTTCCCTGATTCTTAATGACAGACCCTCCAGTTGTGTCTTTTGTGTGATAGAGGGGCATATTTTTTAGCAGTGGTCATGGGTCACTGCTTCTCTGGTTGGACTGAGACAGAAAAGTCTGCTAAAATTGTTCCTCATGGAGCACTCTATGCAAGCTTCTCTGGACACCATATCAAAGGACACAGTGTAGACCTCCATCCTCCAGGCAGTTTCTCTCCATGAACAGTTTGATGAGCCATAAGCTCATCACCCAGTACTCCTGTGCTGTGTCATCCACCTCTATTCTGGCACTGATGACTGTAGAAGAGCAGTAAGGAGGAGCTCAGTTCCAGAGAGGAGCCATTGCTTAGGGTCAGTCTTTCCTGCCCCACATTGTCAGCAGGTCTCTGACTTGCACTGAGCACAACAGTCAAAGGGCAGTTAGTGACCTGACAAGGTACCATCTAATGCCCCTGTGTCAACTGTTCATTAAGTGCCCATGGTATTCATTAAATCTGTCTCTTGTCCTTCCCACAGCATCAATCTCCTTGGTACTTTTGCTCATCAGCGCTATTCCAATTTTCACTTAAACCATGTCTTGTGCTCAGTGATGTGTGTGTGGGGATCTGGATAGGTAAATGGGTAAGCTGCCCTGAACACCTTGGTACCACAAGCAAGAGGGGTATCAGAAGTACTGACCCCAGCCCCCTCTCAAGTAAGATAAAATAAATAAGGAGTCTGGTGGTACTTTTAAAGACTAACAGATTTATTTACTGCATGAGCTTTCATGGGAGAAAATCCCACTTGATCAGACACTTGAAGATGGGGAACTTCCAAAATGGGAGCAAAATAAATATAGGGGAGCACAAGTCATAGGACCAGGTCAGACTGTTACAGCAAAGTAGAGTAGGCATTAGAGCACTCTAGTTTGCCTGAAAGAATAGTCCAGGGTCAGCAACCCAAAAGATAAGAATACGCATTTTAAAAATTCCTTCAGTAACCAACTGTTTTGTGAGTCTTAGTGGTGTATCCTCCTGCTGGTGAGAGAAGCCAGGAGTGGATGCCCTGCAGAGTCCTCCTTACCCCCCCTTCATGGGGTGGGGGGAGCCTGGAGCCTGACAAGGCCTGCTTACAGGGTTCCCTGGCAGCAGGGGGATGCAGGGAGCCACGCAGGAGCAGCCAAAGAGCCACATGCGGCTCTGGAGCTGCACATTGCAGACCGCTGGAATAGCCACACCTTTGGAGGACGTCTGTGCTATCCTTCTCCCTTTTGGTACATAGTAGGGGCTGATGTCTCTCACTGTGGGAATCTGGGAGGGTCTTCAGTGACTGCTGTGTGAAAAGGAAGAGCTTTCAGAAGACAGCTCCTTTGGTATCCTCTCTATCCGGTATCTGTATGCCAATCAGTGTTGGCCCTGCTTGCATCTGCATCCACCAGTATGTAACCCCATTCCTGCAAACCAGTAACTGTTGTACCTTGTCCTGGGCTAGAATTTTTTTCCCAAAGGGTAATATAGGGCTTCCAAGCCAGGTCTTTTAGTATAATTTGGAAGATGAGGAGAGCCATGAAGATCAGGTAGATAAGGAAGAACAATGTCAGCTGCATTTTAATCCTCGATAGGCTGGGAGCCCCTCAAGCTCTTTCAGCTGATCATTTTAAGGTGTTCCAAGATCATATTAAATGCATGGCAGGGAGCACTGAGTGCAGTTGAGGTGTTGGAGGTGGTATAAGAGGAATCACCTAAACTGCTGAACTTTGTATATGCTTCTGTGCCTGCCCATCTTGCCATTCCTACAAATGAGCCTGTAAAGGACCTGTGGAAGGCTGAAGCAACAGTTCAAGCTGCGTGCAGAAAGGTTCATGGTCCCTTCCAGGAGCTTTCTAGTACATTTATTCTCACTTTTGGCCAGGATCTCCTGTTAGATTTCTACACGGTGGCTAAAGCAACAGCTGCCACATCAACACCTTGGGAGAAGACCTTAAAAAACTGAACTTAGCTGTAAATGTGAGGTGCTAATTACCACATGCTTCTTGCAGAATGTAATTATTTCCATTGAGACAAGTGAGTTGTCTCAATTTATTGACAGGTTTTCTCTGGAAAGCAGGAGATGTCAAATCTGTAATGAATGAGGGGCTGCAGCTTATAGTGCTGGTTGTAGGAAAGTGCAGGCTCTGTGGTGTATAGAAGCAGTCAGATTATGAAACTGCTGTGTCAAGGACCGTGAAGCTCCTAGGATTGGCCTTTATCAGAAGACAGATGGATTCTGGATCAGATGAACCATTGGTCTGACCAGTGTGTCTGTTCTTATGTTCTGGCTCAGTACTGGTCCATTGATGGACCATTTTCTGTGAATTTATCTAGTTCTTTTTTGCACCCCTTCATAGTCTTGGCCTTCACACCACACTCTGGCAAGGAATTCCACAGAGTTACTGTGTATTGTGTGAAGAAATATTTCCTTTTGTTTGTTTTTAAGACTGCTGCCTATTAATTTCATTTGATGATCCCTAGTTCTTGTGTTATGAGGAGTAAATCACACTTCCTTGTTTTTCCACACCAGCCATGACTTTATAGACCTCTATCATATCGCCCCTTAGTCAGATCTTTTCTAAGCTGAAAAGGCCCAGTCTTGCTACTCTCTCCTCATAGGGAAGATTTTTCCGTACCTCTGGTCATTTTAATTTCCCTTTTCTGTACTTTGTCCCCATATATCTTTTTTGAGATGGGGTGACTGGATCTGCATGTAGTATTGAATCAGTGAGCATGCCATGGATTTACAAAAAGGCAATACAATATTTTCTATCTGTCTATTCCTTTCCTAATGATTCCCAATATTCTGTGAGCTTTTTTTTAATGGTCATTGCATGTTAGTGAATGTTATCAGAGAATTATATTCCACAATGACACCATCACTTTCTTGAGTGATAACTAATTTAGACCCCATCATTTTATATGTATAGTTGGAATTGGTGTCTAGTGTGCTTTACTTTGCATTTATCAACATTAAATTTCATTTTGTGAGACCCTTTTACAACTCTTAGCAGTCTGCTTTGGACTTAACTATTTTCAGTAATTTTCTATCATCTGCAAATTTTGCCACCTCACTGTTTACCAATTTTTCAGATCATTTGTGAATATGTTGAACAGAACTCATCCCAGTACAGACCCTGGGGGACACCATTATTTACTTCTCTCCATTCTGAAAACTGACCATTTATTTCCACCTTTTGTTTCCTGTGTTTTAACTAAGTACTGAGCTAGGAAGAACTTCCCTCTTTTTCTCATGACAGCTTACTTTACTTAACAGCATTTTGCTGAGGAACTCTGTCAAAGGCTTTCTGAAAATCAAAGTATGCTATATTCATTGGATCACCCTTGCCCACAGGCTTGTTGGTCCCCTCAAAGAATTCTAGGAGACTAGTGAGGCCTGATTTCTGTTTACACAAACCACATTGATTCTTCCCAACAGATTGTATTCATCTTTGTGTCTGATAATTCTGTTCTTTACTGTAGTTTCAACCAATTTATCTGGTGCTGAAGTTAGGTTTACAGGCCTGTAATTGCTGGGATTGCTCCTTTTTAAAGATTGGCCTCATATTTGCAGTCCTTCAGTCATCTGGTGCAGAAGCTGATTGAAATAATAGGTTACATACCGCAGTTAGTAGTTCTGCAGTTTCACATTTGAGTTCTTTTGAGGACCGGTGATTAAAGTATAATTTGATGGACCCTAGAACTCTCCTAATCTCCGTGTCACCTTCCCATGTCATCTGGGCCCCCTTCTTGCATGTGTGGACTCCAGCCCAGGTAGGTGTTTTGCACATATCTCCCCCCCCCCCCCCAGTTGTCAGCTAGTAACAGTTATATCAATTTAGTGAGCTCCCCCACCCCACCCCTCCAATTTCAAGTCCCAGGGAAGCTGTTGGGCATTTGCAGTCACTTCTCAGTGCCACATGCATTGGCTATCGCTCCTTGCCCATTCAAATCTGTGGTCTGTCCCATGCCCCCACCCCACGCTGTGCCAGTGCCCTCACAGCAGGAGCTGCATGAGAGAAGGCCGGGACCCGCGCTCACTCACCACTGGCAGGGCAGCTCTCGCTGGCCTTCAACGACACGCAGCACAGCCCCAGACTCCTGGGGGCTGGAGCAGGGGAGAATTGCCTCTTACTCCCCCCACTGCTGCAGGCTATGCTCTGAGGCTCCTATGTCTAGTACAGCCTGCCTTGTACATGTGCAGGGGAGGCAGCCGGCAGATTTCACAACAGCCAGAATGAACTGGAATGCAGCGTTCTGACTTGCTTTTCCATTTTTAGGGATCCCAGAACAGCGTTCTGGCACGTTCTGGTGTACTTTAACCCCCTAATCAGGACTCTTGGGTGGATATCTGCTGGTCCTGGTGACTTATTACTATTTAATTTATCAATTTGTTCCGAACCTCTAATGACACTTCAGTCTGGTGCAGAGCCTCAGATCTAGCATGGAAAAAGAATGGTCCAGGTTGGGAATCTCCTTCACATCCTCCACTGTGAAGAGTGATGCAGAGAATTCATTTAGTTTCTTCTCAATAGCCTTGTCCTCCCTTAGTGCTCCTTTAGGATCTTGTCCAGTGGTCTCACTGCTTATTTGCAAGGCTTCCTGCTTTTGAGGTACTTAAACATTTTTTACTGTTACTTGCTTCAAGCATCTGACAAAGTGGGGCTTCTCCCATGGAAGCTCATGCGACAAATACATTTGTTAGTTTTTAAGTGCCATAAGCCTCTTGTTTGTTTTTCTAAACACTTTTATTGCAATGAACCAAAGCGTAGCAGTACTGCTTTCAAAATCACCATCGCTGCTGAAAAGCTGGCACTTCACTGCCCATAATAGCTGCTGTACAGCCTGGATTGCTTACTGGTATGGTTTTCAGAGGACATAGTCCTTACATTTAATAAGTGAGTTTAATTATTTAAAAAGCAAAACTGATCAGTTAGCCTCTAAGAAACATGTCACATCAGCGTTTTTGGAAGGTAGAGTCGAGTGTTTAGCTTTGTACTACTGTGACATTTGTTGCATTGAAGCATACATTATCTTTAGAAAAGGCACTTTGATGTGTGTCCTCTTCGTATCTGTTTCTGCCAGACAAACCATAGTTCTGTCAGCGTACCCAAGCTGTGACATTTGGTGAGGATGCCAAGGACCTGAAAGATGCTGCTGCTTAGAACAGGGGAAACTTGTTTTAAACCCCAGCTCCAAATATAACAAAAATGAAATCTTAAATCTATTCAACATCTTCCTAGTTATAAAGAGACATAAAACAGCATGCTAAAATGTAACTTTATGGAATACTTTCAGTAATGAGAACGTGTTTTAGAATGACATGTTAGTTAGGAATGGGCTTGATAATATATTGGGCACTTACACGTTTGTGTTATTTCTGAATTTTGTGGATGTTTAACATTTGGTGATTTTATGTTGTAGGCTGAAGTTATGCAAAAAGAGGTGAAAAAGCAAGAGCCAGGTAAAGGAAGGTACGCCTTTCAAATATTTAATTTTTTTTGTATTCACTGTTCAAAAGGTGAGCTTATATGATCAGTTTACCAAGTAGATTACTACACATTTTTCTCAAAAGCAAGCTGTGTATACATGGCAAAAACCAGCAATCAGATTATTAAAAGATGTGCTGACAGGTATTTATAGCTGTTTCATTTTTTACTTCTTGTCCTGTTTTAATGAAATTTACTTTCATTACTTATATAGAGTTATTTTTAATAAAATTTGTGTGTTTGAGAATTTGGGATCTGAATGAACACGTAGAGACAGAGTGAAATCCTGGCCCCATGAAAGACAATAGTTTTGTCATTAATTTCAATTGGTCAAGGATTTCACCCATGTGCTCTAGTTATGGTGGAAGAAATATGTTGCTGAACAAAACCCTCATTGTACTTGGTCTGTAGGTGATTTTTAGATTTCATCTTTCAGTGCTGTCATCTATCAAGTTACATGGATCTGTTTTTTCTGTTTCTAAATGTGAAAACAAACTAGAGGAGGGTTTCACTTCAGTAGTTTTCTAAATTTGCTTAATGTCTCTATCTAATGGATACAGACTGCTAATTAGGTAATGGAAAACTAATTTCAGTACCTAAGGTTAATATCACAATCCAGAAAATTGTTTTGTAATTCTCCATGGAAATGTGTTTGAATGATTGTAAAGTATCTAATTATGAAGTAACTAGTCATTGGTTCTAGAATATAAAACACTGTTTTTCAAATACTTTTTATCTCAAATGACAGTAACTTATTTATACAAACTATTTCCTGCAGATGGGGAAAGAGTAATTTTTGTCCATGAAATGTGTTCTATGACTCTCGTGTGTGTGTGTGTGTGTGTGTGTGTGTGTGTGTGCGCGTGTGCGCGTGAGAGAGAGAGAGAGAGAGACTTAATCTGCAGCGCTCATTGATGATGATCCAATGCTGACCATTTAATATAATGTTAATAGGGTTTTGTGTGCTGTTACTATCCAGTGTAGTTACATTTTTATAAAACTGTGCAGTGTCACACAGCTGCTAATAAGGTAGTATTTTCAGAGCACAGTTTCTTCTCTATGCTCGTGAGGATTCTCTCGTGGTCTACATGCTATTTTTAAATATTATACCAAACTATGAATATAAAACAAATCTGTATTAGATGTTCATAGGCCTGTGAGAGTGACTTTCAGAACATATTTGAATTTGGAAGCACAGTAATGGCTTCTGAACTAGTGGTTGAGAATCTCACAAATTTAGATGTTCAGGTAACCTTACTGATTCCAGATTGATGGGTTCTAGGTAGCAGCTGACTTGACCGATATGGCACAACGCAAATGAATGTTATCCATACGAATCCCAGATGCTGCACGAAGCAGTACTGTCACTGGCGAACAAATAGACAAAGTTTTTTGCTTCACAACTTCACCTTATGCAGATGCGCTTTCAGCCTATGGGGCAATTGTCTCCGTGTCATAATGATCCTTACATTGAGCTTTCTAAGCCTTTATCACCAGGCCTGTTTAGAGATGTGAGAAGCAGAACATAAAATCCCATAACATGGGAAGAGTTCTATTTTACTGTCATACTTCCCCCCTTCCCATGGAATTTTTCTGTGGAGAGGAATGGGATAGGATGACTTGGGAAGAGAAGGGGGACCAATGTTTCTAACCCTGTGGATGGTCGAGATAATCTTGAAGAAATCTTGGAATGTTTCTTGACATTTAATCATTATCCAACATGAAGAAATGGCATTCACTGGATATGGCTGGGGTGCTGATAAACCACTGGCCTGGGTATCTCTGCTGTTTCTAATAATGAAGGTGATGGTTTCTTTCAGCAAATATTGTCAAGACTTTTCTTCTTCCAGGTTAAGATTCCAGAAGAACTGAAGACCAGCTGCATTTTTTTTTCTTAATCTGTGTTTGAAATGGAGTCTTAAGGGTTTGCCTCTTCCCTTGCATCCCTCGTGACACATGTCTGCTCTTTTTTTGGGTTGCTGGAACTAACCCTTATTTGACCTGTGTTGCTAACTCCAGTGGGTAGCTCTGAGTGAGGGTGATGTTTACACATATGGCTGAAGACTCAATACTGGAGCACCAGATCTATGTGACTTTTACCCTTTTTCTGCAAACTTACTAAGGAGAATATCATTCTGGTAGAGAAGTATGCCAGTTTCTTTTCCAAAGCATAGCAGGGCTTTCAGGTCCTTGTACCCATTATTTTCGTTTATCCAGATGTTTTACTCTGTGCTCTTACCTTTGACCTTGCATAGTTCTGCTACCTTGCCCAGAATGCATCAACCATGGCTATGAAAGTCCAGCTTGAATCTGTCAGATTAATGCTCTTGATGTTATTTTTGGAGACCAGAGACATACTTTTTTCCTTTTCAAGAGAGAAGTCACACAGTCCTGAAGAGCCACAGACTGATTTCAGTTGATTTGTGTAGATGCTGCATGCGTGTGCACTTAGAACATTTGCTATGAGCACAAGTGAAGCTGCAAGTAATGTCTGATCTTACATTATTTGCTGCTGATTAGTAAAACCACTGGTTTTTCCATTCCTGAAAGATGCTTATGGACAGATTCTCCCCCTTTGCAGATGATGAGCTGCATGCCATTTTGGCAGGGCAGACTGAGCTTATCTTTGATCATAATCTCCACGCTACCTATATCAAGTGAGTCTTTCAGGACTGCCTCTTTGGGCTGTGGATCCTATCAAGTTTTTTAGATGTTTTGCCACATACAGATACTAAGTAAATGCTGCAAAAGGCTAATGAATACCCAAATAGGGGAGTACATTTGCAAATAGATTTCACTTTTGGAACATAAAGGAATCTTTGGTATTCCAAGACCTGTCCTTTTTAAGGTAGTTAAATACCAAAATATTTTCATCGATTAGGCTCTTTAATATCTGTGCCACAAGAGGCAGATTAGTTTTGTTTGGTAAGAAACTAATTGAAGCACTTTCACCCCCAACCACTGGTGTTTGGACGTGACTGACTAAAAATGGTTAAAACTCCAAGCAGATTTTTGGAAAAAGAAAATTTTATTTGAATGGGCAAGTGAGAATGTCTCAACTTTTTTTTTTTCTGAGATCTCCAGTTGCTGTCAAGTAAACAATAGGAGGCATGGGAGGAAACTCCCAAAGTTCCATGCAGGAGCTATGCAAAACCACACAGGATCCATTACACCAAGTGAGATTTTTCCTGTTGTGATTGGGAATGCTGTGAGCCTGCCACTTTTTAGGGAGAGGACACCTGTGACAGATGGAAGCTACTCAGCTAAGTTTTGCTGCAAGTTTTTGTCTGAGTCTGTGATGCATAACAGTAACATAGGTTACAGCTGTGCTTAATCTGTGGTGATACTTGCCCTTCTGAAACAGAGCTATCCCCCCACTCTTCTCACTTCTCCCTATATATAGTAGGTGAAGATGTTAGGTGCAAAGTAAGCTTTCAAGGCACATTGAAGTGTGCATCTTGTTGTGCTTAAGTGATGGAGATTTACTCCTTAATTGATTATGGCTGCTTTAAGAGTTTCTGTTGACTTTTAATGTAGCCTGTAACACATACACATCCGACTACATCGAACTTGAGCCTTCAGTGTTCAGTTCCATTTGACCCAGCTTTGGATTTTCTTGATGCCAGCATGCCAGAAGTATTAACAAAATGGCCACCCTCCATGTATCCTTCATGAAGATTCATAGAGTTGTGCACACTTCTTTCATATGCTTTGGGTCTGAGACACCATGGTAAGATCCACATGTTGGTGCATATCCACTTATTAACCAGTTTCCTGTTCACCCTTCTGGGTTGATCTTCCATCACCTGACTAGAACATCAAAATGGAGTGATGTATTGGCATCTTTCCGTCGACTTTTATGTAATCTCAGGATGCCCACTTTCTGGAGTCATGAAAAGTTGGTTTAGACATCTCCAGCCTCGAGTTTCCCAAAGAATGTCTGTAGACGATGCTTTCTTTCAGAGAAGAATAATATACTTGCCTGTAATTGACGTTCTCTGAAAAGTACTATGCTGTACCTTTGTCGCCCTGGGCTTTATGACCTTGGAACTGACAGTGAGCTTAAATAGCAAAGGTGTTGCATTGCAGAAAAGAGGCCCTGTCTCTGTGTGTGTCCTTTCCTACGGTGGTTATTTGTCATTTTGGTTCGAAAGAACACAGCTTATTAAACTCATAACATTTATGGGGGGGTTCAGTAGCTTACTTGCTGTAGAGCATATTATCTTCCAACATGGCTCTTGGAGGGCTGATCAGTTTACCATGGTTTTAGATTAACTTTATACAGAAAAAACTTATGGTTATGTTTTCTGTATTTGAGTTTACACAGTCTGCCGTACATCAGGGGATGCAGATTTAAGTTTGCTTGTCAGCTCTGAAGTCACAGGGCACATCTCTAGTGTGTAGTACCTTCAGAGAAATCTAACTACAAGTAAGTAATGTAATTTGACGTATAAGAGGTCTTCAGTACTGAAGTGGATAAGACAAAAATTGTAAGCTAATTGATTATTTTCCTCAATACTCTAACCGTTTTAACGCTGATAGGCTAGATTTCCCAATGCTAAGTTACTAATGCATCAGGAAATCCCAACCATTGGCGTCAAGAGGTTACTGATAACTGTGGAATTCTCAACATAGTTTGATTTCTTTTGTTTTTTTTAAATACATTTAGCTCTGACTTGAAAAAAATCCCAGAGGGATCAGGAGTGGTGCAAACAGGAGCTGCCAATCCTCCAGTAGAGCCTAGTGTGCCAAAAGAAGAAGTCATTTCCAATTCTGTCAAAGCTGAGACTTCAACAGTGCAGATAGAAGCCTCTGAGGTAGAGCCGGAAGGAATGGTATGTGATTCTGCTACCAAACCATCAGAGGTTGAAACAGCCAGGGGGAACTCAGAAGTTGCAGTTACTGGCTCATCTGCTAAACCAGCTGATGATGAGTTACCCAAAGTTAAATCAGAAGAGGGCCTGCTGCCTCCTTCCAACCTTCAGGAGGAAGAGATAGTTAAAGATAACTCTGAGATGGAATTGTTGGAATCTGCGATCACAACTGTAATGGAGAAAGAAACTGAAGTGAAATCCGAGGTCATGTCTCTTCCTGCCAGTGGATCGTTAGAAGAGTTATCCAGTATGGACAAGGTAGAAGATGAGCAGTCAGACTCTGTGTTGAAACCAGAAATAATAGAAACAGCTGAGACTGTTTCTGAAGCAGTGCCACCTGATTCTGCTGCAGCTTCATTGGAGATGCTGTCAGCTGGTGACATACAATCAAGCAATAAATCGGATACCCCTGAAAAAAATACTCTTTCTGATACAATGGAAACTAAACTTGAAATCCCTGTGGCCAGCATTGGGATGTCTATAGAGAAGAAAGCAGAGAAAGCGGTAGCCAAAGTAGGGGTAGCCTCAGAGAAGAAACTGGAAAAGCCTGTAGTCAAGATTGGGACAGGTGCAGAGAAGAAACTGGAGAAGACTGTAGCCAGCGTTGGGACAGACATAGAGAAGAAACCCCCGAGACCTGTGACCGGCGTTGGGACAGACTTAGAAAATACTGATAAGAATGAAAGAACTTTAACCAAGGCACATCAAAATAGAGGACCAGGACAAGTGAAAATAGATGAAACCAGCAAAGCAAGTACATCAGCTGCAGCATTTGGCCCTATCAAGGAACCTACCTGTGTTAGTAAAACTATCTTAAAGGCTGTGGTGTCCATCCCTGATATAGCAAAGTCGAGAGTTCTGATGCGGAGAAATGAGACTTCTCTAACTAAAACAGAGGAGCAAAAAGCTTCCTCAAAACTTGAGATGAGAAGCCGATCTTCTGCTGAAAAGAAACTTTCATCAAAAGAAGTGGCTCAACCAAGAGCTTCTGGCAGCCGATCAAGTCTGCCAGATAGCAGCACCAAATCCAAAGTGGACATAAGTCCCGTTGTTGTTGGAAAGGGAGGCAGTGGGAGGAGTTCATCTCAGCAAGACAAGGACTCACGAGTGGAATCTAGGGGTAGTTCAAAGCAATCTCAAGAGAGAGAGAGTAGATCATCCAGCATGAAGAGAGACGACAACAGCAATAAGGTGAGAAGGGCAGGAAGGCTGGTTCAGTGTGACTGACCAGTAATTAACTCTGATGCTTCTGCCAGATGTTCAGTATGAGACAATAAGATTATATTCCCTCCCCCTTTCTATAAAGTGTTGAACTGATTTGGGCCAACAGACAAGTTGCAATAGCAGGATGGCAAGCAACCAGTTGTGTACAACTCAAGTATATAATTGGTTTGAAAATGTTACTTGGATAAAATTACAGGAAGGTAACTTCTGAAAGCAGGTCTGTACTGAGTGTCATAACTTTATGTTCTTGGTATAGTTCTGAATGGGAAAGAAGTTTTCTCTCCTTTTGTGAGTCGATGCTTCCTTTGTCAAGTCTTAGATTATCCTGCACAGGCACGGGTTGCTGAAATGTGAACAGATAACTAAATGAGACATTACTGGTGACTTGGTGCCTGGGCTTATAATTTGGTGGTTGGCTTAGTTCTATACTTGCCAAGCAGGCAATCAGATGCCTCTATCTGGGTTGTTGTTTAAAAAACAGACAAAAAAAAACCAACACACTTCATTAAGGGAATTTGGTTTTGGCAATATTGTTGCTTGGCTAACTTATTTCATTTAAATTTTTGTCTAATTTTGCAGGTTCCTGTTGGTCGAATTAGTAGGAATTCTAAACCTGGCTCTAGTAGCAATGTAAAACCAAAAGAGGTAAGGTGCCAACAGAGTGATTTTCTTCAAAGCAACAAAATAAGTCTAGCTTTATCTCTTGGGAGCTTTTGCTTATTGCATTTTTCAGAACTTTTTATTAGTTGTCTGTAAAGTATGTTCACTTTGAGAGGGAAAGTGTTTGTTTCCTGTAAAAATTGTAGTTTTTTAAAGAGCGAATTGTTCCAGATTTCATCTTCAAAAAGGAGCCTGTCTGATTATTAGATTCCAAATGTACTTGACTTAGATCTCTGTCTTGCCGATGTAGTAACGAGGCACAGGGTAAGAGAAAGGCAATCTTAAAGCCAACTATAATTATAGTGTCCGTCCCCGTCCCCCCCCAAACAAATAATTTGTGTTTTTGTATGCTAGAGAACAGGAATACAGTACTTTCCTGTTACACTTCTGGTTGAAATAAGGGATTGGCAGGGATTAGGTTCTTCTCATTTTTATAGCCAGCTGACTTGAAGCCTGAAACTGACTGTCACCTGTTTCATGTTGTTTGGAGGGTTTTGGCAGGAAGAATGGGGGGAGTGAGGGAGAGAGTCAGTTTTTTCAATAGAAACAAACTAGGAGTCCTGTGGCACTTTTAAAGACCAACAAATTTATTTATTACATGAGCTTTCATGGGTGCAGTCCCACTTCATCAGATGCAGGAATGGAAACTGCAGTGTGTTAGGTGTTTATATGTACCTGTGGAGGAGTTTTTTTCAATATTACATGCTGACTGTGAAGCAAATGTTGAGTGACACTGTTTCCAGAGCTGTGCTGAAATAATTAGAGATCGCAATAGACGCTACAAACAGAAAATGGTCTGGTAGATGTGGAATGTCAGTTACTAATCAGTGAGCGATAAGTTGTAGCTTTATTGTTCACCATTTTACAGCTATGAGTATTTTTCCATTTTCCAGGAAAAAAAGAAGGCAAAATATTATGTTAGCTACATGTAGCCAACCACTGTCTCCTCCTCCTCCAGTTGAGGTTATATATTCCATCTACCATACACATACATCTTGGGTCTTTTTTGTTTTCTGAGTGGTCATGGCATGCTAAATCGAGTGCTTAATGGCTACAAGGTATAATACTGCTGTCTACAATAACTTCATTTTTGATTTCCAAAGAAGTCATTTTTTAAAAGGGACTGTAATCTTTCCTTTCTTAAAATGTCAAGTGACATTACAGATTTGTCACTTCTTTGTGCTGCTAACTTGATTTGCCAGGACTGTGAAAATAAGGAATAAAGGTACAACTTTTATGTCATTATGGTATTTGACAGGATAAAAGCCATTTGACCTCCTCTTGCCTAACCTGTTATGTGAACATGTTTTTAATTCCCTATGTGCAAGGCTGGAACTGTATGAGTTGATACAATGAACATTTTGACAAAATTAATTGATTAGCCACTTATGGAATAAATTAGATTCCACATTTCCATAATTTCTGCTGCCTCCTTGATTTTCATCACATCATTGGAGAGTAATAAAGTGCCTTCAGAAAGACTTTTCTCCATTTTCTGGGCCTGCCATAAAAAAATTTTGAGTCAAAACAGACTTGAATTCCCTAACCCCAACTAAGCAGTTTTCAGTTTCCTACTACTGTGAAAGTGGCTTAACTGTTTTGGAACAACTAGAATTCTCAGTTAGCACCAAAAAGTCATCCATATATTTACATTTTTTAAATCAGTCAAAAAAATTTGTAAACAAGTTAGTGAATACCAACACCCAACATACTGTCCCACATCTTCATTGTGGCAATGTGCCATTAAGTAAAAATGTCCTCACAGAGCTGAATCCTCCCATCTCTCTTCTGAAGGTTATTCAGAGTAAGGGAGGGCTGTGGATATTGGTTGGAGGAATGACAGGGAGAGGAGGAAGAGAAAGGCAGTTAAATAAGATGGAGAGAGATCCTCCTCACCAGCTGTATCAGTATGCAGGTTGGAGTCGTGGTGGATGTACCACACTTTAGACGTCAGACCATGAGAGTGGAAGAATAGAGGAAATGGAAAGTATAAGGGACATGAAATGTCTGAAGGGGACAAGAATGCTTTAAGAGAGGACCATTTAAAATCTGCCTTGTCTCTTGTCTCAATAAAATATTGTTTCCTTCTCCCAAGTGCTGACGTTTTTTGAAGAGGATTACAGTGGTGGTCCTGCAAATTCAGAGAAACATTTAAAATGGTCACTGGCGTCAAGGCCATGGCCCACTGAAAAAAAATAAATAAAATTTTATTCAGGTGTGATTCTGGAAAATTCTTACAGTATCTAGATTTCTTTGACTCATCTGTAGACTGGGCATGTTGATACTGAATTACTTTTCCTCTTGAGCTTGTTTATGTTTTTCATAGAAGCATAGGGTTGGAAGGGACCCCACGAGGTCATCTAGTCCAACCCCCTGCCAAAAAAGCAGGACCACTCCCACTAGATTATCCCAGCCAGGGTTTTGTCTAGCTGGGCCTTGAACACCTCCAAAGACAGAGATTCCACCACCTCCCTAGGTATCTTATTCCAATGCTTCACTACTTGCCTAGTAAGAAAGTTTCTCCTAATATCCAGCCTGGACTGCCCCAGCTGTAACTTGAAACCATTGTTCCTCGTTCTGTCCTCTGTTACTACTGAGAAGAGTCGATCTCCATCCTCCTTGGAGCACCCCTTCAGGTAGTTGAAGGTTGCTATCAAATTCCCCCTCAGTCTTCTCTTCTGCAGGCAAAGTAAGCCTAGTTCCTTCAGCCTTTCTTCATAGGCCTTGTGCTCCAGCCCGTTGATCATTTTTGTTGCCCTCCGCTGGACTCTCTCTAATTTGTCCATGTCCTTTTTGTAGTGGGGAGCCCAAAACAGGACACAGTATTCCAGATGTGGCCTCACCAGTGCAGAATAGAGGGGAATGATCACATCCCTTGATCTGGCTGGTAACACTTCTTCTGATGCAGCCCAGTATGCCATTGGCCTTTTTGGCAGCAAGAGCACACTGGTGACTCGTATCCAGCTTCCCATCCACCATGACTCCCAGGTCCTTTTCTCCAGTGCTGCTATTTAGCTGATCGCTCCCCAGCCTGTAGCAGTTCACATTATTCATGTTTTATGCTATATATGCAAAATAAAAATTTTGATTTCAGTGAGATTCGTTCATTAGCATATGGTACATCTTTTAGCTATTGAACTTTTAAATTTCACTGTTAACTTCCAACTGCAGATAATTCTCAGAACCACTCTATTCACTTCAAAAATTGCAAAATATGGCAGTTTCGTGTTCTCTTAAAATGTGAGTGGCAGACATTATAATTTTGATGGGCTTTATCTATTAAACTAATGCTTTATATTTCACAGGAAGAAGAGCTTTTCCCATTTAACTTGGATGAGTTTGTTACTGTGGATGAGGTTGTCGAAGAGACAGACTCTCCTGTTCCAGCCAGGCGAAACCCACCAAGGGGGAAAAGAAAAGATGCTATTAAAAATAACTCTTCCTCTGAACCTAAGAGGAAGAAAATTAAAAGTTCCATAGCACATGTTGCTGAGAGTGAATTATCCTTTGTCACTTTGGATGAGATTGGAGAAGAGGAGGAGGTGACAGCACAACTGGTAGGAGACTCTAATTTAGAAGCAATAACAGACCCACAGGGTCTAGTTACTGTGGATGAAGTAAACGAAGAGGAGGAGCTGATTTCAGAAGCAGTAAAAGACCCACAGTCACTTGTTACTTTAGATGAGATATCTGAGCCTGAAGACCTTTCTTCACATGATGTACCTAAAGATGTCTCCAGTTCAGTTTATGAAGAGCAAGACCTCCTGAAAGCAGAACCCTTGGTAACTGTGGATGAAATAGGAGAAGTTGAAGAGCTTCCTCTAAATGAGCCTTCAGATTTGAATATTGAGGAGAACTTAAAGCTTAAGGAAGATGATGATAAAAGGGCCATTGAGGATCCTGGAGACTTTCTCTCTTCTCAGCTGCCTGAAGATCCTAGTACTTTAGTGACAGTGGATGAAATACAGGATGACGGCGAGGATCAGCCTTTAGTGACATTAGATGAAGTTACTGAAGATGACGAAGACTTTTTGGCTGATTTCAACCATTTAAAAGAGGAACTAAACTTTGTTACTGTAGATGAAGTTGGGGAGGAAGATGAAGAGGAAGAGGAAAAGGAAGATACATTTGTATGCAGAGATGTGGAGGAGGAGGACATTGTTGCAGTTGCAGGGCCAGAAGAAATGGAAATTCTGGCAGCTATTGGGCCAGACGAGGAGGAGGGTGTAAACTCAAAGGCAGAAGAAAAGGAGACTCTTGGATCTGGCACAGAAGAGATAGATAGTGGGACCTTCAGAGCAGATACACAGGAGGTAGAAAAAGAGGTAGTTGCAGCAAATACAGAGGAGACTGAAAAAGCAGAAATTTTAAACAAGACAAGTGAAAAAGAGATCAAAAAAGAAAATGAGAGTGACCAGCAGTGTGCAGGTAGGAACCAATACAGTTTTATAGGTGCATTGTAAAATCTATTTTATTAACAATTAGTATAAAAATATTTTAAATAAATGTTAATGTGGCACTTAATAGTAGCCATTATCTAACAGGGTATCTTAAAAAATAAAAAGTGTAGAAGATAAATATCTTTAATTACAGAGCTAAGCCTGAGCAAAGTTCATGAGTCAAATGAAATGGAGATCCAAACTAAGAACAAGCAGCAGTCTCCAGGTAGGAAATAGAGCCAGAAATGTACAGAGGTATTTATACTATGTAACTGCAAGTAAATTAAGGTAGTATATTTTGAACTGAGTATTTAAAAAAAAAATAAATAGTGAAGGCTTTTAATGAGAAGAGTTTTATAAAATTTGAATACACTTTCCAGGAAAATGAATGACTCACACCTCAGCTAATGAATAGTATTAAACCAGTACTGCTGAGTTTTCCCTCACACCACTGCAGTTACATCTCAGTCCTGATAGGCAGCATCTCTTGTTCTAGTTATTTTCCCCATCCCTGAGCTGAAGTTAGGATATAAGTATGGGTGTCCAAAAGTGAAGGACTTGCAGATCAAACCAGTGGTTTCCAACATTTTTGACTAGAGGGCCACAGATATTTTGACAACCCTGTAGGGCCACCAGTTTCCACCAGCAGCTGCCCTTCTTTCCCGTCCCACTGCAGCCAGATGGAGTGAGTTCAGCGAGGAGGCTGCATCCTTGCTGATCTCCCATCTCCTTGGCTGTAGCAGGGAAACCTCACACATCCTAAAGCTGTGTGTGCTCCACCTTAATCCCTAGGCAGTGACTTGCTTCTGAAGCCAGGGGGACAAAAGATCAGTACCTCTCTCCCTGTGGCTCCAGCAGAGACTTCAGCACCTATGGACTAGGTGGAACATTTTGTCTTGCTCCTTACTGCAAACACGTCTTCCATCCCCTTGGCTGCAGCAGTCAGCCTTCATCTGTCTTTTAGCTCCATGGAAGTGGACTCAGGCAGAGTCCTTAGACAGCAGCTCTCTTCTGCAGCCAGCAAGAGAGGAGTTGCAGACCACTTTTGGCTTCTGAGCCACACATTGAGAACCACTGGATTAAACCATTATCCTGTTTGTCTGCTGTGCAGTCAAATAGTGTTCTGGACATATAATGCTAGTGGAGAGGAAGGAAAGATAAATAATGCAGATGATGAAAACTTAAGAGGCCCAAAAACTTCTTAACTACAACAGGGAACTTCTTAAACTTTAGTGTAGTTTAATCAATTGGCATCACTTTAGTGCCAGTTTCCCCAATCCAAAAGCGTCAATAGTATTTTTTTTACATCCTGTTGATAGTTGTAACAGTTCCCAAAACCTGCCCATGACAAATTTCTTAGAGTAAGTTTTCTAATTTTTTCTTCTAGACTGATTTGTGTATGAATCTAACTTAAAGCCTTCTCTAAGACTTTCATTTGTATGAAAACGTACTGTGCAATGTCAGCAATATATGAAAAATCATTTCCTTTCACTGTCTGGGAAAACCATGTTTTGAAAAGTTACTTGAACATATAACAAGTTTTTTAAAAAGTCACCAAGTGCTTACATTTTTCATTAGTAATTTCAATTGTAGTGATAAATCTGAAGCAATGTTCCCTCTAATTTTTCATAGGCTATGTGCACAAAAAATTCTTCAGGTGTGCAAAAAATTTCTTTGTGTGCACTAATATTGGCATTGTTGAATTATTTTTTTTTTGTGCGTGCTTTATTTTGTTGTATGTGCATGGGTTTCATGACCTGTGTGCGTGCCTACACATACACAGCTTAGGGAGCAGTGATCTGAAGAAATGTTTTCTGATGCATGGTAAATGAGTTAATGTAATTGTTTGTTCTGTGTTTATGTAGCAAAAATGCCTGGCAAAAGAGGTAGACCTAGGAAAAGACCAGTTGTCCCACAACCAGAGCAACCTGTTGAAACAGAGCAATTAAAGTGTGAAAAGGACATTAAGGAGGAAATGGATAAAACTGAACTACCGGAAAGCTCAGCATCAGATTCCAGCAAGGAGAAAGTAGGAAAAGATACCTTAACTACCCCAGAATCAAATAATTCAAGTGAAGACAGTGAGGTTGCAACTGTTAAAGAATCAGATACAGAATCTATATTGCCTGATGTAAATCCAGGTCTGCTGCCTGATGCAGATGTAATGCAGGAAAGCTGCAGTGAGGAATTTCCACAATCTTCTGAAAAAAATGTGAAAGGTAAGGGGCTGAAGTAGATATGTTACCTTGTTGCTTCTTAATTTTTCACTCTGGAGTCTACCCTAAATGGAAGTTGCAGCTGTTTTCTTAACAGAAGATTTTGGATGTTTTTAAATTTTCCTTGTCAGTTTTTTAGCTTGGCTTAGGTGTATGCTGCATTACACAATTCCAATAAGTCAAGAGCACCCCTTAGAACAGTTTCTCAGCCTTTAAATGGTAAGTGCCTTCTGAGAATGTTAGTAGTACCCAGCTTTCAACACCAGGGCAGAAACTGAAAATAGCGGTAGTGCCTTTTTTTCTTTGGTATGTCATGAGCTTCATTCTGGAAACTGGGCACTAGAAAGGACACAAGAAAACACTGATGTTTAGTTTTTGTCTGGCGATGAGATACATATGTTTTGTTAAAAAAAAAAAAAACCACCACCACCACCAACTCTCTAGCTTGGCCAGGGCAAACAGAATAAGAATCAGTAATGATCAGAGAGCTGGTGTTTGCTTCCAACAAGAATGAAAAGTACTTAAGTTATATACCAAATACCTTTAAATTAGTGTTTGGTCTTTGCTTCAAACTCTATCTTATGACACAAACAGATGAGTTTGGATCGGGAGATACAGAACCAGAGTCTAAAAGAAGAAAAGTGGATTCTTCAGCAGATAAATCCAAGACACCAAGCACCCCAAAAGGTAACATCTTAAATCTCGGTTTAATGTTCTAAATGCCAATAAATCTTGATATTTTTTAGTAGCAATTATTTAATTATAGGAACTATGAGCATTGTTTATGCATTTTTGTAACTTAAAATGTATGCATATAGATGCTGAATAATCAAATGCTTCTGATGGATGAAATAACTTTTTGTAGATGTAAAAGAGTATTATTTGACTGTACAAGGTTTATTTCCAATTACTGTGAATGATTTGCTAAGATATTCTGTTCTGGAAGGGTGTGTCTACACTGCAGTTAAGTGCCCAAGGCTAGCTGCTGCCATCTGACTTGGGCTAGGCTGTTCACTTGTGGCATAGACCTTTGGACTCGGGCTGGAGCCAGAGCTCTGGGATGGCGGTTGGATATATACTGCATTTGAACAGCCCCTTAGCTGGAGCCTATAAACCCAGGTCAGCTGGCATGACCAGCTGTGTGGCTTTAATTGCAGTGTAGCCATAACCTGAAGATTTAAGGCTGTGTGAGTGTTGGCAGTTGAAACATCTATGTGTGCTGATCTTTGCGTTGCCTAAATAACTTACATAATCTTAGTTTGTGACTGAAGTAGTTCTCTCTAACTGCCCATTTCAGTCCATTCTCCCTTTATTAAGCTCTGCTGGAAGGTAGCCATACCCAGTGAGATCTCAGAATAACTGCTAGTTGTCAAAGGAGCCTTCATATCTAAAGGTCTCCCTTTCCCTGGCTATTTCCTGCCCTCTTGAGCCTGTACCCTTCTTTAGTGCTATGCCATGCCCTCTCTGATGCTCCAACTCCACATGTATGTAAAACAAGTACAGAGCACTTTCAGCAGGATTAACTACTTACTTAAAATGTTAATGGTTACGCATTCAAAGAAAATCCAGTCATTAATCATGATTTGTTAACTTAGTGTCCTTTCTGTGAAAGCTGTTGTATATCCCATTTGTGTAGAGACCTGTATACATGTGAAATTTGGAATTCTTACACATACCAAATATTTTATGCTGAGAAGAGGAGGGATACAGAATCATGAAAGGGTGGTGTTAAAACTTAAAACACAGCTCATTTTGGATTAAGTACCATATGAAAGATTTTATTAATCTTCTAGTTTCCAGATCTCAACAACAAAAAAAAAAAATCTAATTTTTTCCTTGCTTCTAATTAGGGTAGAAATTTGTGTTCTAATATACTAGGATAAAATTAAAGGGGCACACTTAGGCTAAACTTCTCAAAAGTTAGGCACTTAGGAGCCTTAGTCTTTTTGACATTCAGTGAGGTGTAGGCTTCTAGGCATGTCCCTTTTGGAAATGGAATTAGGGCTTCTAAGTCACATAGATGCTCTTGAAAATTGTACCTTAGACCTGAAATTCAGATTTATTTATTAAACTATTTATTCTATTAACAATAGAAATAATTGTAAAAAATTCAGTGAAAATAACTTGGTTTGGATTAAAATATATTTCCTGTATTTAAATAGGGAATATATTTTAAAGAGGGAAAATGTTTATATTACATATAATAGTTTAAATGGAATATATTTAAAGTTCCTGTGTCACACTGACTACCTGTGATTGTTCAAATTGAGTCAAGTGCCAAAAGAATAGATGGTGAAAGTAAATTTCACTGAAGTGTCAGTGTCAGCTAGGAATAGAGTTTGTCTTTACAACAAAACCAAAAATCTTATCTTTAAAGGGTAGAGTCTGTTGAAAATAGCTGGTATTGTAGAAGAACCAAAAATTATGGTATCTAAAATTAGCATATCTCACGATAGTTTATCTTTATGTGCACTTGGGACAAGTAAATTTAAAATTAATAGAATTGGGAAGCATGTACATGGGCATTTATTAGGTAATTTGAATTCTGATATGATGCCAGTGTAAAATGATCTTTGATCTTATAGCATGCTTGTGTAATTAATTTATTTTATGAACTATATTCAGTTTCTGAAGAACTGTATGCATAAGAAGTTTAAATGCTGCAAAAACAACAAGACACTTAATGATAAATTATACTTTATGATTTCTTGTACTTAAAGTTTATGCTTCGGGGCTTTAGCCAAACACTTGCAGGGGTGTCTTGAAAAAGCTCCCTCCCCCCAAATCCCAGGATATTTGGTGGGGGAGGGAGAGGCCTATGTTTCCCAAGAGACAGGACACTCAACAGGTAGGACAGCATTCTGAGGTGATACACTGAGCATTCTCTTTCTCTCGTTCTTGGTTGGCTGATTTTTGCTGCTTGTGTTCAGGGTCTGGCTCATCATCATATGTGGGCTTGGTGAGGAATTTCCTCCACATCAGATTGGCAAGGGACCATGGGGATTTTTACCTTCCTTTGCAGTGTGGAGTGAAGATCACTTACTAGACCTATCAGACTCACCCACTCATCCATCAATGTGATTTATGCCATCATGTGCAAGAAATGCCCCTCTGCCTTATATATTTGGACAAACAGGACAGTCTGGGCACAAAACTGACACCAAAAATCACAACACTCTAAAACCAGCGGGTCAGCATTTCAATCTTCCTGATCAATCCGTTGAGGATTTACTAATTGCCATGCTCAGACAGATGAATACCAGATCAAGACTTCAGACAGCCCATTCCATGAGATCTCAGGCCTCCTCAGTAACTTTCTTAGCCCAAATGCCATACAGGATATCTGTAAGCCTGCGACTTGGTCCTCTGTGCATATCTTCAGGTCCCGTTATGTTGTCGTAGAGTTGGGGTCTCAAACTCAAATCACCACGAGGGCTGCATGAGGGTTAGTATGGTAGCCCAAGGGCCACACCACTGAGACCTCTCTAGGCAATGATATTGCAAATGATTCTGTCGTTGTGGGCCACAGAAATCGTATGAGCTTCAATAAGGACAAATGTAAAATCCTGCATGTGGGACGAAAAAACCCCATCCGCTGCTACAGGCTGGGAAACATTCAGCTAAATAGCAGCACTGGAGAAAAGGACCTGGGGGTCATGGTGGATGGGAAGCTAGATATGAGTCAGCAGTGTGCTCTTGCTGCCAAAAAGGCCAATGGCATACTGGGCTGCATCAAAAGAAGTGTTACCAGCAGATCAAGGGATGTGATCATTCCCCTCTATTCTGCACTGGTGAGGCCACATCTAGAATACTGTGTTCAGTTTTGGGCTCCCCACTACAAAAAGGACAGGGATATGCTAGAGAGAGAGTTCAGAGGAGGGCAACCAAAATGATTAAAGGGCTAGAGCACAAGCCCTATGAGGAAAGACTGGAAGCATTAGGCTTATTTAGTCTGCAGAAGAGAAGATTGAGGGGGGATTTGATAGCAACCTTCAACTACTTGAAGGGCTGCTCCAAGGAGGATGGAGCTTGACTGTTCTCAGTAGTAACGGAGGACAGAACGAGGAGCAATGGTCTCAAGTTGCGGTTAGGGAGGTTGAAGCTGGATATTAGAAAAAACTTTTTTACTAGGCGAGTGGTGAAGCCTTTGAATGAGCTGTTGAGGGAGGTGGTGAAATCTCCATCTTTGGAGGTGTTTAAGGCCCGGCTGGACAAAACCATGACTGGGATGGTTTAGTGGGAGCGGTCCTGCCTCTGGCAGGGGGTTGGACTAGATGACCTGTGAGGTCCCTTCCAACCCTACGATTCTATGAAATATCTTCAGGAGCTGCATATTTGAGACCCCTCTCGTAGAGGATGCATGAGATGTGGGCTTTGGCTGAGCAGTTTTGCAAGTGGCACGTCCCTGAGCTTCTCACCCACTTCCAGAAGTGTACTGCTTGTCAGTCACTGAACATGGAAGGAACGTGAGGAACACATCTCGAAGAACAGTTGTTACAGAAGATCTGTAATGATCTTTTTGGGGTGCTGGGGTTAGTGTGTGGGTAATGATTTTTTTTTTTAAAAATGCATATTTTGGCTAAATTTTTTTTGGTAGATGATCATTTAATTATGAGTGGGTGGGTTGTTAAACTTACCCTTTTTTATCATTTTTTTTTTTAAGGTTTAGATTTTCTTGTTCCAAAAGCTGGCTACTTCTGTCAGATCTGTTCGCTCTTCTACTCAGATGAAATGTCTATGAAAAATCATTGCAAGACTCTGCGTCATCAGCAGAATATGGAGGTAACACTTTTTGCTACTTTCTTTTTAGTCCCTAGGTGGTAAAGTACCTGAGATTTTAAAATTTCTTTTATGCTGTTGGCTGCTGATTAGCTCAGATAGTGGGTTTGCTAAACTGATGTGCTTGTGTTCAAGGGGGAACGAATGGTTTGTAAACAAATAACAGATGCAAATTTTTTTCAATATCATAATGCTTATGGCCTTGTTCTGTAGATCAGATAAAGTATAACTTCAAAGGGTGTCCTACATTTAAAATCAAAGAAATGAAATCATTAACCTCTTAATGACTTTGACCATTGGGTTAAATGTGGGGAAATCCTATTTATGAGAGTCTCCCTACCCAAGAAGGTGCAGGAAGGATATTTGTTTCTTTTACGATTTTGGTGAAATCTCCATGTTCATTGGCATAGCTAAGGCCTTAGCCTTGCCGAATGTTCAAGTCATCCAGGCTCCAGTCTGTGATGTAAAGGGCTCAGGTACTAATTTAATCACCAGAACAGGGAAGGTGGAATCATTTACACTACCCCCTACCAGTGCAAGTTGGGCTTTGGCAGAATGTGAAGAGGACTGGTAAGTGTGCTACAGCAGCTGACCTGGCTCTACAAGTCTTCTGCTAAACGGTAGTGGGGGTCAGGTCTAGACAAAGGTTGCCAGCTTCTGGTTGTTAGTCCATGTAAACATGCATTATATTTAGAATGATGTGTATCCTACCAGGTAGAATAATACATTAATTGCAGTGACTTGTGATTGGCTAAAAAGTAAGACTGACTTTTTTCCCCCCAGAAATTCATGGCAAAGCAAAAGGATGAAGATGACGAGGGGGAAGAATTAAGTTCAAGGTGATTTGAGAAGGAGAGAAGAATCCTTGAAAAGAATTTAATTTAGGGTCCAGTAAATTTTGTGTATTTTGTTATGATTTAATTTGTAATTTTGTTTCAGAAGCAAACTCTCATGTTGTATAAATTTGAGTTCAAAGTAGACAAAGTGAGATTAGAGAATGTATGATGGTTTTGATTTCTATATCAAATCATCTGGCTTGGGAGAGAGCTCTTAAGTGTTGAAATAAATGTTCTTACTGTATAGTTGACACTGTGTGAGTGTGTTTAGTAATTTACTACATGACTATAGAGGTTTTGTGGAACCTCTTCCACAGATTGACATTTTAGTGTTTCTTTGCGGATCTTAGCTATTGAAATGTCAAAACTTCAGATGTTTCATGTAGAGTTGGGGAAATTGTCTTCAGAGAACAGGAATTTCATCAAAAAATACATTTTTCAGAACATCAGAATTCATCAGTTTGGCTCAAACTTGATGAACAGTTTGTTGACAAAACTACAAACAAAACTTGTGAAAATGTCAAAATGGTTCATTTGGAGCATTTAGAGTGTAATTTCATGTGCTCTAAGGACACGATCGCATATCTTTCAAATCAGCACAGTTTCATTGTTTGCTTCAGGAGCAACAGGGTCCTCACCCTGGATTTTCCTCTGCATAATGTTTATCGCTAAGCTTAACACTGAGTTATTCTGAGTTGATAGATGTTGCTGTTTTCTGTGAGATCATGGAAGACCTTTCGGTAAAGGAAGTGGAAGAGTCATCCATCTGTCTGGAAGTGCTTGGCTTGGTGTTAAATATTCGTCTTTATATACCACAGGCATTCTTGCAAGCCCTCCCATCCACTCTTGGCACTGTATCTGAATCTCAGAACAGTGAGCTCCGATTGCTGCCTGAAATTTTCCTGCCAGACCCACTGTAACAGCCTTAAATGTTGGGTGGTGTTATGGGTAACCTGGTCCTACAAGTGAATCAGAGAAACTGGAAAGAACCATGAGAGGTCATCAAGTCCAGTCCCACCAAATTCCCTCTTAAACCATCCCTGACAGGTGATTGTCCAACCTGCTCTTAAACACTTCCAATGATGGAGATTCCACAACCTGCCTAGGTGACTTAGTTCAGTGGTTAATCACCCTGACAGGAATTTTTTTTATGTCCAACCTACAGTTCCCTTGCTGTAATTTAAGCCCATTACTACTTGTCCCGTCATTGGCAGTTCAGGAAAACAATTTTTCTCCTTCCTCCTTGTCCTTTTAGGTACTTGAAAACTATTATGTGGCCTGTCTCCCCTTTTCCATACTAAACAAACCAAGTTCTCTCAATCTTCCCTCGTAAGTCAAGTTTTCCAGGCCTTTTATGTGGGACAAAGTAAAAGGTTAATATAAAAATGAGTAGAAATGCTCAGGTGCTGGCCCAAGGCCTAACAAAGTAATCCAAAGCAGGGGGCTGAACGGAATGTACAGTGGGCCTGAACTGAAGGTACTGACCAGAGACAGGTTGTGAAAGTTCAACTTCACTGAAATTAGCAAGTGAGCTGAAATTATAATAATTATGAAAAATGGAAAAGTACCTGAAAGAGGGGAGGTGTTGGGTTGGTCTTATGCCGAGAGATGAGGTATTAGATAAGTGACCTATGCAAATGTACGGTTTTGGTCAAACCACAGCACCTTGATGGGTAGAGATAGCTAAGGTTTCTGTCAAACTATGACACCCTGATGGATGGAGATGTCCAGTGATGCATGGACCTAGCAAATTGATGGGTGGCAGAAGAAAGAGGTATGTGGAACAATCAAGGTGAATTTGGATCCCGAAGGGGGCAAAGTCAGTAGGTCCAAACAAGGTATAAGAATGGGAGCCCCAGAGCCCAGGCTTCGTGCAGCCAAAGAGGGTGATGGTGAGTCCTGCCGTCAGTTAAGCTGTTCCGTTGTATTGGGAGCTCCAGTGCTGCCAATAAATCTGTTGAGATGGATTGTTTGCCATAGTGCTATGCTGAAGAAAGGCTAGCCTGGCACCTTCGTTTCTACAAGGATCCATGGTTGTGTTGGTTCCTTGATCATGTTGCTTCAGTTTACCTCTTGTGCACAGAGTATGCCTAGGCTCCAAATCACTGAGCTAACTCAGTTCTCACTAGATATTTGAGCCAAAGGTAATCCAAAGCACTAACCAAAGGAATACCTCAGCTTAGGATCACCAGGCTGAGTTTCTGCTTAAGATCCAAGCCAGGCTCTAGATCACTGGGATAACTGAGTTCCCACTTAGAGATCTGAGGGAACACACCTTCAGAGATTCACGCACGCATTCACCCACAGAGGGAACTTGATATCAGCGCCAGATGCAGAACAACACTGATAAGAACAAATCTTGCCTGCTGTGCCTGACCACACTCTACCTGGCACAAGACACTTTAATCATTCATGTTGCTCTTCTCTGGACTTTTTCCATTTTGTCCACATCTTTCCTGAAATGAGGCACCCAGAACTGGATACAGTACTTTGGTTGAGGCCTAATCAGGGCGGAGTAGAGTGAAAATGAGAGTTCCCACCTGTCCGGGTGAGGATTTGGTGGATGTTAGAAGTTGCATCATTTAGTTGGTACAGATATTTTTAGTATAATTATGTGTGCTCAAGAAATATTCAGGGTTGAGCTGTTAGTGTGATGCAACTCTCATGGTAGTAGAGGCTGCTGGGCATTTGCAAGCACGTATCCCTTTGGGAAAGTGAAGAGTAGTTCCATGAGTTCTTGTGAAACTCAGACCACATCACCCACAAAAGCATGATATAACAGGGTCCATGGGGTGCAACCTGGAGCTGTGGGACCATGGTGCCCCCTTAACTCTCCCGCCTGGGCTCTCTAAATGCTCTGCTAGTGGTAAGCAGCAATTCCCTCCAAGAGCTAGCTATCACTCAGCCACCAGGATGAAGAGAGACACCCAGTGAATTTGTCTGAATATTCCTGTGACTGTGCACACAGGGAAACACCAGCAAATCTCCACATCCATGCACCCCAGAAATATGCGTTGAACAGTGCAAATTTATTAATTAATTCACTGCTTCATCAAAAAGAAGTGGGTGTGCACCAGGCTCTGTAACCTGAGCAGATTCCTTGAGCTCTTTAGGCAAAACACCAGCAAGGATAAAACGTTAAAATAAGTTTGACTACAGAAAGGTAGATTTTAAATAATTATGAGTGGTAGGCATAGAGGTCAGAGATAGTTATAAAAGAAAATAAAAAATGTGTCCCAGTCTAAATGGTAAACCTTATTAGGCTAAGCAGTGTTTGGATCAAGCAGTTTTTCTTGCCATATTGGATATTGCAGGTAGCTTACAGTCCTGAGTGCACAGGCTTTCCCTGTAAGCCTGGGACCAGTCTCCTCAGTTAAGTCTTTGTCCTGCTACCGTTCCTGTCACCTTCCGTGTAGTTGGGGCAAAAGAAAGGTGCTCATGATGCTTCTGTCCCCTTGTGTCCTAGGTCCCTCTGCCGGGAAAACCCCAACCCAGGCACATACTGGGGCTTTGCTGATTCCCAGAGTTAAACAGTCCCACTGGTGTGGTCTTGTGCAGCTGAGTTGTAGAACTGTGCTTGTGCATCTTTTGGACGTGTAAATCCCTTGTTTACTATTTCCAGCTGGTCAAAAGCTGGTATCATCATTTGGTGTTGCCACTGGAGAACTAGGAGTGGGGAACTTGCGGTGTACGTCAGTAACAGCCATACAGACAACACTTGTAAATTTGTGCACACAAAAGATGCACATATTTTGGTGGAACAGTGTGTTTCATCAGATCATAACCTTTTATATAATGTGGCACATGTTGGATGAAATATAACCATATGTGAATGATGAATATGGGGGTTAATGAGATGCTGCTTTGGGGTGCAGAGTGTCACATGGAGCCAGGGACTCATCTCACCTGAAGGATACGTGGTATGTTAGAGAGAGGGCTGCATTGTGCCCTAAATTACATCTGAGCACTGAAATCAATTGCAGGGGAGCCAGATAGTCTCTGTGTAACAGAGGGCAGAATTCGGCCCAAGTGTTCAGAGAAGAGCAGCTTGTTCTCAAGCTCAGAAAGAGGTGATGTTAAAATGGGTATGATAAATGGCTTACTAGAGAAGAGTTGGGTATTAGAAAGCATTTGACAGTTCTGAATGGCAAATATTTGTCCAGTGGTGAGATCCTATTATCAGTTACAGGCCGTGCTCCAGGGTAAACCTTGGCAGCTTTTGAACCCAGTTTTCAAAACCAGTTTATCGTAGTTAATGAAGAAAAAGAGTATTCCAAATTTAAACTTTCAATTTAAAATTGTTTAATACATCTATAACTTTAAAACAAATTATTTTTTTAAATGAGAACTTTAAACTGCTCTGAAAGAGGGCAATGCCCTGAAAGGGTTGGTCTTTCTCCTAGAGTCTGATGTACTAAGACTAGAAAATGAGCAGATGCAAAACTTGGGTTTTATTGAAAATAATGGTTACAAACACACCAAGGGAGAGGCTTCCAAAATCCTGGGGGGGGTATTGAACACCTAACTTGCATGGAGGGATGGCTGTCCACTTCTCTCCTATGCTGTTGAAGTTCTGCTAGAATTATGGTATAAACAAAGTGCTGCAGCTTTACATGTTAGACTTACAAAGCAACAGCCTGTATGAAGAAAATATTTTAATCCCTGAGCAAGAGGATGTTGCCTTGTAAATTTGAGTGGTCTGGATACCCTGGCACAATATAACAGATATACCCAAGAGGGTGATCTGCTTGTAGAAATCCATCCATGCCATTCAAGCCTCCAGCAGTTAAAAGATTTCATTTGTCACAGTGTAGTTTCCTTACGCATGAATATAAATTATAAGAGAATTTTATATCCAACCCTGTGGTTCTATGATTCTATGGTTATATGAAATCTCTGGGATGGCCCCATTATAATGGTAGCCCACACCACCACCTGCGTCACTGCTATTACTCTCAAGGTGGAGCTAGGAAGCAGACTGAGGGACCTGAGGTCACATGAGGAGTGTGTGCTGATTTCAGTAAATGAATCTCTTCCAAGTCTCGGGCTAGACCCTAACCAGCAAGGTGTCCTTCCTCTTGCATAAATGCTCAGACTGCATCACAACCCTGGAGTGAAATATGGATCAGATGAGGTGATTGTTGATCAGTGTAACTGGAGAGTAAGATGATAGGAGGTGCTAAACGAATAAAAATCAAGCTCTGAAATACCTGGGTAGAAGATTTAAACTGGCGAGGAAATGGTCCCCAATGAGAAGTGCACTTGGTGAAAATCAGTTGATGCAACAAAGTGAAGTGTAGCAGCCTGGTCTCAATTCTTCTGCTGTCGGCTGTGTAGGGGGTGCTCCAGGGGCCGTCAGGAGTTCCTCCCCCTCCTACTGAACTCAGCGACTTTGTGGTGTAGACGTGGCCTTAGTTACTCCTGCTCTTTAGCTGCACTACTTCTCAGGCAAGTTTGACTCTCATCTTTGTCCTGAGTTTGTCCTTGGGGAAAAACGAATATATTTATCAATTAGTTCTAACTGTAACCCTCAAGACCTCATGTTCCTTAGCTGTCAGACCAGTTTCCAAGTGTTACTGAGGCTTTAGGAAAGTGAAACAGTTCCTCAGCATCTGGTTTAGCAGCCCAAACGACCTGAGGTCAGGGCTCCTTCTCCCAGGCGTGTCCAGTCACTGGGGAACGAGGGCTCAAACCGTCCGAACAGCGGGAGGCAGCTGCGTGGTCACGGCCTGGCTCGTTCTTCAAGCAATGCTGGCTCCAGCTGCAGGCTGCGGAGGATGCTCTGGAGGACAGGTTACCAGAAGCCGGTTAAGGTAAGTCGGTTCTTCCCAAACTTCACTTCGTGTCCCTTTTACCACTGTCTGGGGTGGGGCATGAGCAGGGCCACTGCTGGGGCTGGAGTGGGGCTGTGGTCAAGTCCAAGACGGGCCAGAAGGGGAATCGTGACCTAGCTACGGCAGAGGTCATAGGGGCCAGGAATGGGGCCACAGTCGGGGCTGTGGCTGGTGGTGGGGCTGGGGCCAGAACCGTGGCCAAGCCAAGGCTTGGGGTGGGACGGGGCACAGCTGGGGAAAAAGCAGCAATGGGTGACGTTCCCTCTGCTCCGGTAGGGGTGAGCCAGACTCTCTCTGCAACCCACCCCCAAACTTTCTTCCATGCTCCTTTGGGGGGGTGCACCCCACATTTGGGGACGTCCGAGATAAACCTCTCTAGGGTTCCACTTTGTACGTCTGCCGGTGCTCTCACTGCCCTTTGTAGGGTAAGAGGGAAAGGCTGACTCGGTTTCTGTAAACTAGAAGGCCCTGATCCGAGAAATGGGCATGGCTTCATGGACTTCTCTGGCACCCTGGGAGCAGAGGGATTTGCCCACTCGGATCAGGCTTCCTCAGGAGCGAAGGAGCTTCATGGTTGCCCTGAACGCTGGAAACGTAATGGGGGGACAGCCTACTTGCATTCTTCTGGGAGGCCCACGACAAGGGTTTTATAACTCAGAAAAGTAGAACTTGGCCATGTCTGCTTTGTGGGTTTCAGGGCCTCATGGTAAATGACCCAAAGCCTAAACTATTGCTAAAGTTCTGCACCATCCTGCTGTCTCAAAAGCGGAGGCTTTTTCTTTATTTGTGCCCTGGCTTTGAATCATGCTGGACAGTCAAGATCCTGGGTGAACCCTAAAGAAGGGCTTCTCTACCGACGCTCATGGAGCGTTATTTATCTCAGTCTCTGGGCTCTGTTGAAGTGCCAGCAAAGTGGATCCAAATAAAACTCTGGTGCATCTGCGCTGATGTCTGTGGAGTTGCACCCTGGAGGTGACAGGCCTTAGGGGATTTACTGAACTCAGGAGGGTAAGAAAATGTGGTGGTAGACCTGCCCACTTGCTGAATATGTTCAGCCCCCTTTGATTCATCTGGTCGCTCAGAAGTGGGTGTGTTGGGAGGGGGCTGTCTGCGCTGAGCTTGCCAAAGCCCAGCAAGTAAAAATAATTCTCCCCTTAAATAGCAGAAGGAATTCATCCCTAGCAGCCCTCTGAGTCAGGCGCTTCCACCTGTTGGTATTTTTCAGGGTGGACGGCCCCAGGCGGAGACGGGTGGGACTTGAAGAAGCTGGTGCCGCCAAGGGGCAGCCTGCCAGTTGTCACTAGCAGGCTGGGTCGCAGGCAGGGAGGAGTGATGAGATGTGATCCCAACGCGGGCCTGGAAGCAGGAACCTCCTGGAAACCAGTCCCCCTGCTTCAGCCACCGTGGACAGGCAAATCACTGCTTGTTTCCCTGTCTGTAATATAGGGATAACGGTGTCAGCTGAGGGTGAATTAGTCCGTGGCTGTGACGGGAGCTGGCCAGTCACACATTCCCGGAGTATAGGATTTTTCAGTATTTACTGCAAGTGATGTGGACCCACCCTGCCTGTGTGACCTGATACGGATAGTGCATGCAAGATCACATCGCACGATGGACACCATTTTCGAGAGTGCGCTACTCCACTTCCGCCTGCCAGCCCTTGCACATAAGTGTGTGTTCCAGGTCAAGGCAGAGCAAGGGCTGCTCAAAATGGCCTCTTCTGCCTGATGCTAGATGAAACCATGTCCGGTTTAGTTCCAGTACCAGACAGAGGACATGCCAGCCAAAAAGAGGATGGACCAGTATAAAAGCAGGCAAGTGGCCTCCCTCCTGTGAAGCACGTTGAAGATGAATAGTCCTGGCCTCTCCTTGCGTTTGCACACACCTGTCTGCACAGGTTCGGGTCTGGCAGGTTCACGCTTGGTCTGCCTGCCCCAGCTGTCAGGGTTTTGGATTTGGAGGCAGCCCGTCATAGGAGGAGGCCTGAGCTGCCCCTCAGAGGCCAGAACTAGGATTTTCTTTGGGCCCCTCCTGTCAGCAGCCAGTCTCTCCCTCCTCCAGTGCTGGGTGAATGGGATATAGCTGTTCACGCTGGTATATGTGAACGTGATTTGGGACATGAGGTCACGGCAATGTTCCCTCTAATTTTTCGTAGGCTGTGTGTTCAAAAAGATTCTTCTGTGCAAGTTTTCAGAACTGGCGTCCAAATTTGTGTGCATTCCAGTGAGTGTGGTCAAACTAGCAAGTGCAATAAATCAAGTGTGTATGATACAAATAATATATTAGCTTTATTTTGATTTGGTGATGGAAATGATTTTATAATTTACAAAACCTTATTTGAAACATGCTACCTGAAACAGCTTTCTTAAAGTGAGATAAAAATATTCACACTGTTGAATTTTTTTGGTGCACACTTTATTTTGTTGTGTGCGTGGGTTTCACAACCTGTGCGCGTGTGTAACATGCGCACAGTTAGAGGGAACATAGGGTAACGACCAGAGCTGTTCTGGCTGGGTTGTATAAAAAGGTCAGTTGTCACTACACGTTGTCCTTAATGACTGTATCCACCCCCCCGACCCCGGTCAGACCTGTCCATCCGTGGCTGGACATTAGGAATACGGTGCACAATTCTAACAGTGCGGGAGATGAGCCAGGGGAACAAAGTCCCCCAGGTAGGTGGTAGGTTCTCCAATTCTTTGCTGTTCAGTCCAGAATAGATTTTTGAAATGCAAAAATGGATTGTGTGCAGGAGCCATGCCCCTCTGTGACCGTGCCTTCTGCTCCCCTTCTTCCCTCTGAGGCCTGGCCCCCGGCCAGCCTGGAAGCCGTAACTGGGCGGTGGTAAGTGGTGTCCTAGGAGCCTGGGGTGCTGTGGTGAGCCCTGGAGCCTCCACCTGCTCTGTTGCGTGTGCAAGAGCAGCTCCTGGCCTGTGGCCTCAACTGCTGGGTCCTGCCGCCCATGGCAGGTGGAGGATCTGGGGCTCCCAGCAGTGGCGTCTCAGGGAACCTGGGACAAATGCTGATCTGAAGGCATTCGGGACAGGACAGCGAGCTGAAATGATAGCAATGTTCAGCTACTTGAAGGGATGCTCCAAAGAGGACGGAGCTAGGCTGTTCTCAGTAGTAACAGAGGACAGGACAAGGAGCCATGGTTTCAAGCTGCAGCTGCGGTGGTCCAGGTTGAATATTAGGAAAAACTTTCTCACCAGGAGGGTGGTGAGGCACTGGCATGGGTTACCTAGGGAGGTGGTGGAATCTCCATCTTTGGAAGCTTTTAAGGCCTGATTAGACAAAACCCTGGCTGGGCTGACTTAGTGGGAATGGTCCTGCTTTTAGCACGGGGTTGGACCAGATGATTTCAGGAGGGTCCCTTCCAACCCTCTGATTCTATGAAGAAAGAATGGATGGGAGACACAAACCTAGTTCTATTTCCTTTTCAAGTCACTTTTAATAAGGGAAAGAACCAAAGCAAAAGAAATTAAAAGCAACAGTCGTTAATAAGATTACTCTTTACATGATTAGAAGGCTCTTGGAAGTTTTCTTTAAAGTCTGTCACGCAACCCAGAACAGAGCTTTGCTAGAATACACACTCAGGTACTGAACACAGCACCGAGAACCATTTACTTCACTGCCACTTAACCATGGACCACTTAAATCAAGACGTCTACATAAGTACCAGATATAACCACAAAATGGGCAATATTTTTCCAAAGAAGGTGTGGACCTTCAGGGTATCCCACAAGGCTTTTGCTATCAAGGAGCATTAGGGTTTGAAATATTGAAGAGCACTTATTTATAATCTGGGGGAAATTCCTCTGTGGTGAGAGGGTAGAACATGGAGCAATGGGTTCAAGCTGCAGCTGGGGAGGTAAAGGGTGGATATTAGGAAAACCTTTCTCACTAGGAGATTGGTGAAGCATTGGGATGGGTTACCTAGAGAGAAGGTGGAATCTCCATATTCGGAAACATGTAAGGCCCGGATAGACAAAACCCTGGCTGGGAAGATTTAGTGGGAATGGGCCTGCTTTTAGAAAGGGGTTGGACTAGATAACCTCATGAGGTCCCTTCCAGCCCTAACATTGTGTGATTCCATGAAATGTGTATTTCAGGACTGTCCTGCCCAAGCAGGGACCCTTGACTGGTGTCCTTTGTGGAAGATCTCCGCTGGGCTCAATGCAGGGGTAGCTGAGCTATAGAGGAACTCAGGCTAGATGATCTGATGGTTCCTGTTGGCCTTCAACTTTATTCATCTGTGAACCAGGAAGGGAAATGGAATGGCAGGGAGATGCCTCGTTTTAACCTGACTGCTGTGTTCAGACCCGAGTCCCATTTCTTTCCCAGGCTCCATGCTCAGACACCTGCGTTGTCCTCAGGCTCTGTTTGTAGCTGTGTCGCTCTGCTTTTTCATGTGCTGGGTATTGGTAATAGATCATGGTCATTATTGTCACGTGCCCCTCGTCCTGTGCCCAACACCAAAGCAGGTGTCACAGGGTGATCTGGTGCCCGTAAGAGACAGCTGCGAGGTAAGCAAGCAGATGGGTCACTGCTTCGGGGCTTGGCACACTTGGTTTCAATCCTCAGTTTTGCCATTCAACTGCAGGGCTGGTCAGTCAGTCTCTTAGAGCTTCAGTTCCTCTCTCTGTCCAATGGAGATTGTTGCCTGCGGTGGCGGGGATAAATCCGCTCAAGGCTGTGATGTGTTCGGGTATGATGGCATCAGGACCCATGTAAGTATGTAAACTCCATCAGGGAGGGTTTGTCGCGTCTGGCTGGCGACTCTTGCCCACACACTCGGGGTTTAACTGATCACTGTATTAGGGAGGGGAAGGAATATTCCCCAGCACATATTGGCTAGGGCTCTGGTGGTTTTCATATTCCCGTGTAGCATGAGGCACGGCTCACTTACTGGTGGATTCTCTGTACCTTGAAGCCTTTAAACCATGATCCGAGGACTTCAAGAACTCAGTCCTAGGTTAGAGGTTTATTATGGGAGTGGGCAGGTGAGGTTTCGTGGCCTGCATTGTGCAGGAGCTCAGACTAGAAGATCTGACCTCGGAGTCTGAGCCTAAAAGAAGGGGCTCGGGATTGGCCCAGCCCCATCGGGTGCCAAGAGTCCTCCGTGCTGAATACAGGTGGGGCTCAGGATCGGGGCCACGGGCAGAAAATTCAGGTTGTGAGGGGGCCTGGGGAAAGAATTTCACAGTCAGGAAGTTTCTTGTGGAAACACCGTGCTGCTGTGCTGGTGAGTTACTAATGAGCAACCCCTCTGTGCCAGACTGTCGTCTTCATATAGTCCTGATTCAAATGCATCTGTTCTCCTTTAAGAGCTGCTTCTCTGTTTGCCTGACGAGTATAAATATGCCAGCCACTTGGATGGGCCAGGCAGCAGAAAGGAGACGGGGCTGGCTGCAGTGACAGGGCAACTCCCCGCAGGGAAGCAGAAGGAATGCTCAGAGTTTTTATTCTCCATGCTGAAAATGTCCAGACTCCGGACACAGACATCAGCGATGCTTACTGCTGCGTGGTGTTTGAAGGTAGGTGCCATGAGCTGGCAGGCTGGAGACAGACACCATGAAAGGAAAGAAGGGGTTGGGTGGACAAGAGAAGCGTTGTGCAGTCAGGGTGGCTGTCACTGCCAGGCTAGGAATAACCCCAAACCTCCCTCTCCAATTCCCTCGATAGGGGATTTCAAACCAAAAGGAGAAATTTTCTGAGCTGGCCCCAAGAATAATGTCACCTTTTATTTCCGTTCATTCTCTGGCCACTCCCACCCATGGGTCTCTACCAATGCCCTGACGAATGAAAGGGCGCAGGTCTCTCTGCGGGGACAGGTGTCATTGTCCCCATTTTACAGAAAGGAAATTGAGGCCCAGAAAAGGAGTGTGACTTGCCCCGGGAGACTCTCCATGGCAGAGATGGGAGCAGATTCCAGGGGCAAGGGTGGGTTGGAGAGCAGGACCTGGAGGCAGGTTTCTGGACACTAAAAAATGAAGGTCTCATCCTGTGGTGACGTGTTAGAAATGATTGACTGAGGGATGTTCTCACGGCTGGCTTCCCATGCCTTCAGCTGGATTCACTCTCTTCTCTAGTGGTACAATATTGGGTCCCTGAGACCAGGGGCCTGTTCCCGGCTCTGGTTGGGAGCCGACCCCTAACGGGAGTGAAAATCCTGGGCTTTGAGCTGACAGTCTGTGCTGGGGATTTTTCCAGGCTGCAGACACAGAGGTCTGTGGTTTTCAGATCAAGTTACTGCAACTCTTTCCTTTTTTAACCCTTGATGGAACATGTCTAATATCATTCAGGGCGTTCCTTGTTGCATTCCTGTGTCCCAATGTCCAAGCCCACTTATTCCCACTGGGTTTCTGAGCCGTCTCCCTGGGACGCTACAGACAGAGACCCTTGGTCAGAGCTTCTGCTTTAGAAGCGCGTCTATGACGGTGCAAGAAAACAGCAGCTGGTAAAACCTCCAGATCATTTCATGCTATTTATAGGCCGCTCTTTGCTGTGATTGCACTGTCCACCTTGGCTCAGTTAAAAGGCTCTGCTTCTGTGAATCGATTTGCTTGATTCAGTTAGGATGAAATATGACCCTTGCACAGATCCTGCAGACGGACCCGGATGTGTGCTCCAGGGTCTTACACGGTCTCAGGTCCCGAGCCCTGGGTGAATTTCGCTCTGAGTCAGTTTGCCTCAGTAAAGCACATGTGGGAGACACACAGCCAGGACTGTGGACAGAGACATAGCTTGAGTGGGGACCTGGGTTTTCTTTTTTGGCTCTGCAAATGACTCACTTTGTGGCTTCAGGCAGATCATTCTACTGTCCCTGTGCCTCAGTTTCTCTTCTGTGACTTGGGTGATATTTCCCTCACCCCATGAGGGGCTGGGAGCATGGGAGGGTGCCGTGGAGGTGCAAGGTGTCCAAGAGGTGTTATTGGTGTTAAGAGTCAGGGACCCTGCCTACTTCAGTACATCGTAATGACCAAAGACCAGCCTGCTCTTTAGACCAGACCCGCTGCATGCTGGATCAGGAAGCAGGTGTTTGGTGAGCAATGAAGCTCCCACCTTCCCATCAGACCCCAATGCCCAGTGTCGGGGCCAGAAGACCAAACAGCCTGTTGCTGGCTGCTGGGGTGGATCCACGGGGAACACGGCTGGAGGGGTTCGGTCTCAGGGCTGTGTGGGCTCAGGGATGAGATAGCTCAGTCTGTTTTATTTGCATGGCAGAGCCTGTGTAGGAGTCCTTCCCACTGCGCTTGCTTCTCTCGCTGTGCAGAGAATGACACTGGCCTTTTGTTCAACCCCGCCTGGAACGGCTTCCCAGCTGGGGCGCTTGGAGCGCTCTGCCTCCAGCAGGGCTTGGATTTTAGTTCTCCTGGAGCAGGAGGGGTCGGGGACATGGTTTTCCCTGCTCTCCTCAGCATTCAGCCATCTCTAGTGGGGCTTTGTGGAGCCTTTTTTGTGTGCTGCAGCCACCCCAGCCTGTGTGGGGAGGCGGTCCGAGCTTACCTATAAGTCGGGAAGGACAGCCGGGGTCAGGGCATGAGTGGGCGTGCTCAAAGGAACAGCGGTGTGAATGGCGTGGGTGCTTTCCTCTCCGACTCAGTGCTGGGGCCAGTGCTCTGCGGGGAGGATGCAGATGGGATGGCAGGGAGAAAGGAGGATGGATGCCCCAACAGGTTGTGTCCATGGGGACTCAGGACACCTGGGTGCAAGTCCAGGAAAGTTGGAAGGAGCTGACTAATGCAGGACAGCGCCTGGCATTGGGTGCGGCCTTAGGGACTGGCTTCCCAGATGATCTGACAAGGGAAAAATGGCACTTTAATACAAGGTGCAGAGGAAGCTCCACTGGGAGGAGCTGCAATCCAGGCCAGGGAGCTGAGCCAAAGAAGGGGTGGAGAGATCTGGGACTCCAGAAGAAGCAGCCATGAGATTCAAGCTGGAAAAATGCAGCTGGTGCATGGGGCAAGGGAGCAGGCTCAGGGTGAACGAAGGAGAACTGTGGTACGCAGTGATACTGAGCGAGACCCAGGGCTGAGAGTGGACGGCGTGTTGGGCAAGAATTAGCATGAAATGAGTCAGCAAAGAAAGGTCCGAGGCATGGTCACATCTCTATCCGGCCATGTCGGCACTCTGAAGTCAACTCTGGGCTACTGAGTGGAAGGGAGTTTGAACTGTCTGCCTTAGCTCGTTCCTGTTCCTGGGGTTTCTCAGCTGGATTTAAAAAAAAAAAAAAAAAAAAAAAAAAGCTTTTTTGGTCAAAAGATTGAAATTTTTAAAATCATCACAAGTTTTGGTAACAAAATAAATAATTAATTGCCCCTCCCAACTGAACGCCCTAGACAAAAACAGAATGTGGGTTTTTCTTTTTGACAATTTCCATTTAATTTTTAAAAAGCCTATTTTCCATCCAAAACCAAAGAATCAACAGAGAAAGGTGGAGCGGATCTATTCCGTGGCTCCGTGTCCAGGCTGTGACCTGCATGGCTAATAGCCTCTCTGTTGCAGGGAAGTGAACTTTCACATTTGTGATCTGGCACAAACCCTAGTGGGAGTGGACCCCCTGCACAGCTGACTTTTGTGTACAGAATTAGTTAACATTCAAGTGCAATCAATTCTAGTTTAGCTTCTACTGAAGGGTCTTGCAACACCAAAGAGGAAAATCAATAATTTTGCTTTTCCTCACGTCAGATGCCTGGGGGAACCACACCAGGGGCAGTTCGATCTAGATGTTTAATTCTCCATGGTCTGGATGGAAGGCCCAGTTCTGATTATTGCAGGTGCCTAAAGCCTAATAACCGCTACCTGTGGTATATTCACTAGAGGCAAACAGAAAGCCATAGAGTATTAGGGAGGGTTACATGACTCTCTTTGCAAAGACAAATGAATTAACCCTCATTAATCCAGCCTGTGGTGTGGATCAGATGGGGAAACTGATGCCCAAAGAGGGGGAATGAGTTGTACAGCATCAAACAACGAGGGAGTGGCAGTAGCCCAATGCCAATCCCTCCCCTGACTGCTAGACAATGGTTCCTGCAATACAGCTGCAACCAGAGGGCATTTAGCCAGCTTGTGGCACATCTTGATTGGAAAATATGCACGTGTACAAACAAGGTTCCTCAGTTATCTCCAACCAGAAAAATGCACAGGTTGCATTTCAAAGGGCTTCTTATCAACCTTCTTTTGTTCTGGGTGAATAGAGGAGGATGAGAGGGGAAGGGTGCTTGTGGGAGGGAGGTAAGGAGTGGGGTCCAGCAGTCTGGCTGGACTAGATCCTGTTAGGAGGCAAAAAGGATCCAGCCCTCTGAAGGGTAGGGGCCTCTTTGCCCAGGCTCCACTGGGTGGTTTCCCCCTGGACAACAAGACAGAACGAGGCCTTGTCCGAGCTGCAGTGCGGTGCTCATGTGATACATAGACAGCCATTGCTGATAAAAATTTTAAATGGATCACGGAAGGTCAGGTTAGGGACTGCTTAAAGAAACTGGATGTGCACAAGTCCATGGGGCCGGACGAACTGCATCCAAGGGTGCTAAGGGAATTGGCTGATGAGATAGCAGCACCGCTGCCTGTTATCTTTCAAAACTCATGGAGAACAGGGGAGGTGCCAGAGGATTGGAAAAAAGCAAATGTAGTGCCTATTTTCAAGAAAGGGAGAAAGGAGGATCCAGGGAATTACAGACCAGTCAGCCTCACCTCACTCCCTGAAAAAATTATGGAGCAGATTCTCAAAGAATCCATCCTCAAACACTTAGGCTATGTTCACACACAGAGGGCTTGTTTCGAAACAAGAGGTTTTGAAACAAGCTGTTTTAAAACAAATGGTTATTTTGAAACACCTCATTTCCAAAGACAAAAAAGGTGCCTTGGAAATAAGGGAGCGAAATAGCATGTCCACAGTGTGGACATGCTATTTCGCTTGGGGAGGGGACTGCAGGCACCCGCGGGGTGAGGCGCAGCCAGGCGCCTCACCCCGCGGGTGTCTGCAGAGGGGGACTGCAGTCACCCACCAGGTGAAGCACAGCCAGGTGCCTTCCCCCGCGGGTGCCTGCAGTCCCCCTCTGCACCCACCGGTGGGCTGCGCTGCTCTCCGCCGGTGCCTGCAGTCCCCCTCTGCTGGCGAGGGGACACCCCTCAGCACCCTGGTCAGGGTGCTGAGGGTTCCCTGGCCAGGGTGCTGAGGGGGCAGCCCTTCCTCCCAGGGTGCTAAGCACCCTGGGAGGAAGGGTCAAATGCTGTTTTGAAACAGCCATTGTTTCAAAACAGCATGTCCTGTTGGTGGTGTTTCGACGGGAAACCAGGTTTAAGCCGTTTTGAAGAAACGACTGCCATTTCAAAACAAGGGGTTTGCTTGTTTTGAAATGGCCGTGCGTCATGTGGCCATGGCAATTCTTATTTCAAAACAACCTCATTGTTTTGAAATAAGAATGCTGCATGAACGCACCCTTAGAGGAAAATAAAGAGATCAGGAACAGTCAGCATGAATTTACCAAGGGTAAATCATGCCTGACCAATCTCATTTCCTTCTATGATCAGATGACTGGTTTTCTGGATGCAGAAAGAACCGTTGATGTGATATACCTTGATTTTAGCAAGGCTTTTGATACAGTTTCCCACAGCATTCTCATTGGCAAATTAAGGAAGTATGGGTTGGATAGGTGGACTATAAGGTGGATAGAGAACTGGCTAGATCAATGGTTTCAGCGTGTAGGAATCAATGGTTCCATGTCTAGCTGGCAACCGGTCACGAGTGGTGTGCCCCAGGGGTCGGTCCTGGGGCCGGTTCTGTTCAACATTTTCATCAATGATCTGGATGATGGAGTAGACTGCGTTCTCAGTAAGTTTGCGGATGACACCAAGCTGGGGGGACCAGTAGACGCGTTGGAGGGCAAGGACAGGATTCAGGGAGACCTAGATAAATTGGAACAGTGGGCCAATAGAAATCTTATGAGCTTCAATAAGGACAAGTATAAAATCCTGCACATGGGATGGAAAAACCCCATGCACTGTTACAGGCTGGGGAACATTCAGCTAAGTAGCAGCAGTGTAGAAAAGGACCTGGGGGTCATGGTGGATGGGAAGCTGGATATGAGTCAGCAGTGTGCTCTTGCTGCCAAAAAGGCCAATGGCATACTGGGCTGCATCAAAAGAAGTATTACCAGCAGATCAAGGGATGTGATCATTCCCCTCTATTCTGCACTGGTAAGGCCACATCTAGAATACTGTGTTCAGTTTTGGGCTCCCCACTACAAAAAGGACAGGGACATGCGAGAGAGAGTTCAGAGGAGGGCAACCAAAATGATTGAAGGGCTGGAGCACAAGCCCTATGAGGAAAGACTGAAAGCATTAGGCTTATTTAGTCTGCAGAAGAGAAGATTGAGGGGGGATTTGATAGCAACCTTTAACTACTTGAAGGGATGCTCTAAGGAAGATGGAGCTCGACTGTTCTCGGTAGTAACAGAGGACAGAACGAGGAGCAATGGTCTCAAGTTGCGGTTAGGGAGGTCGAGGCTGGATATTAGAAAAAACTTTTTTACTAGGCGAGTGGTGAAGCATTGGAATGAGCTGCCAAGGGAGGTGGTGGAGTCTCCATCTTTGGAGGTGTTTAAGGCCTGGCTGGACAAAACCACAACTGGGATGGTTTAGTGGGAGTGGTCCTGCCTCTGGCAGGGGGTTGGACTAGATGACCTATGAGGTCCCTTCCAACCCTAGGATTCTATGGGCACATCTACACGGCTCTTTTATTTCGAAATAACACCTGTTATTTCGAAATAAAAAAAATTAGTCTACGTGACGTTTCCTTATTTCGAAAGGACGGACCTCGTCCTTTCGAAATAAGGATCGTCCTTCCGAAAAAGTAAAACCTACCCCCCCCCCGAAAAGACCGTTATTTCGAAACATATGTTTCAAAATAACAGCTTTAGACCCATTGTTTTGAAACAACGGTTTGAAACAGCGGTCCCATTGCTGCTATTTCGAAACATCCGTTTCGAAATAACGGTCTTTTCGATCCCGCGGTTTCCCTTATTTCGAAAGGAGCCCTTTCGAAATAAGGGTTTTATTTCGAAATCAGTCTTTCGAAAGGACCGATTTCGGAATAAAACGGTCTGTGTAGACGTGCCCTATGATTCTATCACCTGTTCTGTTCATTTTCTCTGAAGCACCGGGCATTGGCCACTGCCATAAGACAGGACAGTGGGTTAGATCAATTGTTGGTCTGCCCCGGTGTGGCTGTTCTTATGTTCTTAAATAGCATTGGGCCAGGAATCAGTTCCTGGAGATCCCACCAGAAACAAGCCCTCTTGTTACTCTCGCCCCATTAAAAACTACATTCTATGATCTATCAGCAAGCCAGTTTTTAATCCACCCAGTGTGTTCCTGTAACTCCATATAATGACAATATTTTAATCTGAACGATATGTGGCTGGAAATTGGAGCTAAACAAACAGAGATGGGCAATAACAGCATACACATTTAGTAGAGATGGCAATTAATCACTGGAATGACTTACCAAGAGCTTTGGTGTATTCACCATTGGGGCAATTTCAAACTCAAGTTCAGATTTTTTTTTTTTTTTTAATAAAATCAGCACTAGTTCAAGCAGTACATTAATTCGGGGAAGTTCTACGGCCTGTGTTATGCAGCAGGTGACCAGATAATCACAGTGGTCCCTTCTGACCTTGGACTTGATGAACTCTGATGCTAAATCAAGTGCCTGGAAAAACCCACGTAAACTGTATCAACTCAGTTGCCTTTATCAACTAGAGCTGTAATTTTACAAAAAATCCCACAGGTTTGTTTGACCATCCTTGATTCATACCAGGTGTTAATGGCACTAATTATATTTTAGTCTCTAATTCTTTGTTGAATTAGTCCCAAATTAGCCATTCTACTGTTTTATCTGAGATCAAGATTGGTCTAACCAGTCCATAGTTCCTCCTAGTGGAATGATGTTGGCAGCCTTCCAATCCCTTGGACTATCCCTCATTTTCCAAGCTTTGGTAAAAATTAACGGTTGAGCACTCCCTGCACATAAGTCATTGGCAGAATAATTGTTCTTTCAGCACATCAGGATATTGGTTTAAAAGGTGTTTGTTCCAGGAGATCAGTCCCTCTATAGACCGTTAAGATTCTTTTGTTCACATCCTGACCTGTTCAGTCTCACCCTTTGCATACATGCAAAACCTAGTAAGAAAAAACTACCCACAAACCCCTGTGCAGTCTTCAAATAATGGTCAGTTAATGAAGATTTCTGTAGCACAGAAAAGCCAAAAAAAAGTTTAAATAAAAGTTTTGAGGTAAAATTTCCCCCAGAAGATTATAAATAAGTGCTCTTCAATATTTCAAACCCTAATGCTCCTTGATAGCAAAAGCCTTGTGGGATACCCTGAAGGTCCACACCTTCTTTGGAAAAATATTGCCCATTTTGTGGTTATATCTGGTACTTACGTAGAGTGACAGACTTAAAAGAAAACTTCCAAGAGCCTTCTAATTATGTAAAGAATAATCTTCTTAACGACTGTTGCTTTTAATTTCTTTTGCTTTGGTTCTTTCCCTTATTAAAAGTGACTTGAAAAGGAAATAGAACTAGGTTTGTGTCTCCCATCCATTCTTTCTTCATAGAATCAGAGGGTTGGAAGGGACCCTCCTGAGATCATCCTGTCCTGTCCTCTGTTACTACAGAGAATACCCTAGCTCCCTCCTCTTTGGAGCATCCCTTCAAATAGTCGAAGGTAGTTATCAAATCCCCCCTCAGTCTTCTCCTCTGAAGACTAAATAAGCCTGGTTCCTTCAGTCTCTCCTCGTTAAGTCAGGTGCCCCAAACCCCTAATCATTTTCATTGCCCTCCCCTGGACTCTTTCTAATTTGTCAACATCCTTTCTGTAGCATGGAGCCCAAAACTGGACACAATATTCCAGATTTGGCTTCACTAGAGCGGAATAGAGGGGAATAATCACAACCCTCAATCCACTTGCAACTCTCCTATTGATGCAGCCTAATATGCTACTTAGCGGATCGGTCCCCAGCTGGTAGCAGTACATGGGATTTTTCTTTGTTTTACTGAGTTAGGTGAAAGGAGATCTAAAAAAACAGTTGCATGAGATTGAGCTTTCATGGGAGAAAATCCCACTTGACGAAGTGGGATTTTCTCCCATGGAAGCTCAAGCTCATGCGATAAATAAATCTGTTAGTCTTTAAGTGCCACAAGACGCCTTGCTTTTTTTGCTTTACTAGGCTAACACAGCTGCCCCTTTGAAAATGGCTAAAAAAACCAATGTTGCTGCTTGTTTTATTTTTTACCTTAGTAGTACCAGAAAAAACAAACAAACAACCTTTTTGATCTTCCTTGGTTTTGGTGGATAACCTTGCAAGGTCTTGAAGATGTGAACTGTGAGTGTGGCCTGTGTGTGTGGGAATGGAGGGGAGGATTGTTTTAATTTTAACAAAGACCTAATTTCTCACAAACATTTATTGGCCATTTGAGTTTGTTAAATTAAAACAAACAAAAAACCCCACTAATCATTTTCAGTAGCTGAAATAAAGCCCACTCCTTTTCTTGGCCCCTCTGGGTAAGACAGGTACTGTGCTCCTGAGACATATTGACAGTGGAATCTGAAGAAGAAGTAAAGAGGTTATTTTAATTCTGTATTCGACATGAATGTAGCTGCTGTAGGAATGTTGCAGCCACTTCTGGTGCCCATGGTTCAAGCAGGATGTTGATTAATTGGAGGGTTTTAGACGAGATTGAAGATTTAGAAAACCTGCCATCTAGTGAGAAACTCAAGGAACTCAGTCTATTTAGTTTAACACAGAGAAAGCTAATGGGTGACTCACCGGACGTATCTAGGTGAACTAATATTGAATTATGGAATCTTCAGGCTTGCAGACAAATGTTTAATGCAGTCTAATGCCTGGAAGCTGAGCACAGACACATTCAGATTCGAACTAAGGGCACATTTTTAACAGGAATTAATAATTGGAGTAATTTACCAAACGTCATGGTGGATTCTCTGCCACTAACAATTTTTAAATCAAGACTTGATGTTTTCCTGAAAGATTTGATCTAGGAATTATAGGGAGAAAGTTCTCTGGTCTGTGTGAGGCAGGAGCACAGACTAGATGGTTACAATGGTTCCTTATCATGGCTGACCCTGTGAATTTATAAGGACCTAATCCAAGGCCCATTGAACTTAACATAGATGACTAATGAAGGCAATAGGCTTTAGCTGAGACTCTAGCAACCCAGGGTTGATAAAAAAAAAATAATAATAAAATAAAATTAAAGTAAAAAAAAAATCAGACTTCTTAAATTAAGTAAGGCTTTTTATTTAAATTAAATGCCTTTTTAAAAAAATAAGTATGTTTAAAATTAAATTTGAAATCAACAACTTAGTTTAAGACCCAAACTTATTGTACTCTGTTAACATCACTTGCATGAAATACAAAAACACTGTTAAGTAGTGCTCGTGGATTCACTGTACCTAGAAACCTTAAACTATGATTTGAGGAGTTCAATAACTCAGTCAGAGGTTAGAGGTTTATTGCAGGAGTGGGTGGGTGAGGTTCTGCGGCCTGCAGTGTGTGGGAGGTCAGACTCCATTATTATTCTGGTTCTAATTGACCTTAGAGTCTATGAGTCTATATTCGCTGCCAAGTTTTAAAGAAAGTCCAGCTGCTGAGTGAGGGGGAAGTCACTGGCTAAGTACCTGGAATTAGAGGTTGCTGAAGGGGTAAATCAGGTTTTGACAGCAGTAGCCGCCTCTGCAGGTGGAAGGAGAGAATTTTTTTCATTTCTGTTTAGTCAGCTGATCTAGTACAATGACTAGTTCATTCAAAGTTAAGAAACCAAATGGGAGTTGAAAAAGCAGGAAAACTTGTTTTCTTCCTCTAATCTGAGTCTGAACTAAAGGTGAGGATGAGATCTACTAGTTCTAAAACCTTGAAGGACATGGGCCCAGATTCAGAAAGTGATCAGTGCCATGGGGCTTACCTTTAAGGCCCCTGGAAAATCACTTCAATCCACAAAGCCGGAAGGCCTGTCTATGCTACAAAGTTATGGCAACTTAGTGTAAGTCAACGTGCAACTGCCACAGTAGTTAAGTAGGTTGGGAGTATCCACAGTACACTCATGTTGGTGGAGTATATCCTCAGTAGCAGCACTTGCCTCACTTCATGGAGCAGTGCACCATGGGTAGCTACCCCACAGTTCAACTAGCTGCAGGGGGTTTGGGGAAGGGCTTGGAAAGCCACTTGGGACCACAACATTGTGGCGGGGGGGGGGAATGGTAACACAGTTTTGGCTTCCCATGATGCAATTTCTGCCTTCTCTTCCCTGATATCAATGACAAACAACCTGTAACCCTTCTGCCAGGACAAGATGGCAGACTAAGGGCCAGTTTTAAATCTAGGGGTTTCCAAATAATGTTACAATACCAGCTGGCTCAAGCCCCCACCCGGTTTCCTGGGAAAATATACAGTGTTTGCTGGACACCCTAGATGGGTGATGCTTCCCCACTCGCAAACACAAGTCTGAGTGTGGTACATAGAACTTTTAATAGCAACATAAAAGAATGTGTAGAAGGAATATCAAGAATGAATGGAGGACACAATCCCCACAAAACCTGATACAGCACTCACTCCACCCCAGTGTATATAGAGAATATCCCACTGCCTGCTGGCACCGCCTGCTGGTCGCTCACACTCGCCGGCCCTCTGCTGGCCTCTCGCACCATCTGCTGGCTCCACCCACTGCCTGCCAGCAACGCCTGCTAGTCACTCATGCCCACCTGCCCTCCGCTGGCCACTCACACTGTCCCCTGGCTCCTCCAGTTGGTCACTCTTAAATGATTTCAGCTCTTAGCAAGGGTCTCAGCCCCCAGTGATTTCAGCTCCTGTTTTCAGGACACAACAGGCAGCTCCTCTACTCCAAATAGCAAAAGAGGCTCCAAAGGAGCCATTAAGGTCTATCTTTTAACAGTGGGGACAGAGTCTCAGGCAGAGCTCTTTATCAGAACTATGCTACCCCCACCCTTTTCTCTCTTCACAAGACTGAAACATAGAGTTGCTCACTCGTCCAAATTGTGTGTTGCTGATGGTGACTTTTCCACCAAATAAGCTAACCAGAGTTTATATAACCAAAGGATAGCATATTATGAAGAAGACAATATTTCATTTCCCTTGTCAATTAAAATACAGGTATTGACAGATCTGTGATCAAATCAACCCACATACAATTTACTATCATGCCTTGCACCTACATAGGGAGATCATGTTAATACCTATTTGTGCTCATGCAAATACAAAGCCCGTGCAGATTAGTTGCCCCCCTTTTTGGCTGTTAAGCGCAAGAAATGCCCAGCCTCTAAACCTGCCTTACAAACTCATATGTCTTTTTTATTCTTATTTCAAAAGTCTAGCTTAACCACATGCACACCACAGCCCAAGAAGCATGGAGCCCAGTCGATTGTGTACTCTCACTGTGAGTATCACAAACACCTCATGCCGTATCCTGCAGTATTTCCAGAGCTGCGACAAGAACCATTGCTCAGCATGTTGTGGTGTCACTCAGGCAGCTCTGCTGCAAGTCACAGAACAAAACAATTTCCAGCTGCTGGCAATCAGGCAGCAGCACAACGTAACAGAATGCCCTTTCTGGTCCCAGGAACAAGGCTTGATTTGTGGGATCACATTGTTATGCAGCTATTGAGATGACGAGCAGCAGCTGCAGAACTTTCTAATGTGGAAAGCCCCTTTCCAGGCACTTTGCTTGGAGCATTCTAAAGTGCAGCAAATCTAAAATAAGACATGCTCTGACAGTGGAAAAATGAGTGGTGATTGCTCCATGGAAGATTGCAATCCCAGGCTGCTGCCGTTCAGTGTGGAATCAACTTGGAGTTGGTAAATCCACCATGTGATCCAAGAGTGCAGGGCCTTTAATCAACTTCTGCCAAGAAGGGTGGTGACTCTGAGCAACGTGCAGGACATAATGGATGGTTTTCTCGCAATGAGGTTCCCAAACTTCAGTGGGGCAACAGATGGCATGCATATCCCTATGTTGGCACCAGACCACTTTGCCAAAGCATGCACAGAGCAAAAGGGATGCTTTACAGTGGTTTTGCAAGTGCTGGTGGATCACAGCGGACACTTCACCAACATAAATGTGGAATGGCTAGGAAAGGTGGATGATGAGCACATCTTTAGGTGCGCCTGCCTGTTCAGAAAGCTGCAACTGGAGATTTTCTTCCCAGATTGCAAAATAACCATTGATGATGTTGAAATGCGAAAAGTGATCCTAGGACCCAGCCTAGCCATTGTTCCCACAGCTCATGAAACCATACATGGGGCACCTGGATGGCAGTAAGGAGTGGTTCAACAACAGACTGAGCAAATTTAGAATGGCAGTAGAATGGGCCTTTGGACGTTGAAAGCGTCACTGGTGCGGTTTGCTGACTAGTTAGACCTCAGTGAAGGCAAAATCCCCACTGTTTTCACTGCCTGCTGTGTGCTCCCTAACATCTGTGAGGCAAAGGGAGAGGTTTCTGCAGGGATGGGATGTGCAGTCGGATAGGCTGGCAGCTAACTTTGAGCAGCCAATAACCAGTACAATAAGAAGAGCCCAGCGAGGAGACTTTGAAAACTTGCTTCACTAGTGAGCCACAGTGATGAGCACTGCTTATCTGCGTTGTCCCTTCCCAAATCTTCCCCTGTCACATCAATTTCCCTGCACCGCCCCTTCCTCCTCAACTGCCATGAGTGGAATATGTGAAGAGTATTTCACTTTTGAAATGTTGACTTGTTGCACAAACGTAAAGAATCTGAAAGAACAAGAATATAATTGAATCAGCAGAAGCAGAGAGAAAATTGGGAGATGAGAAACAAATGCAGCTTGCCTGTGAAAACAGAAATCTTGCCCCTCAGAGGTCTTTGAACGGCCACCTTTTGTTCTCAGTACCCTCCCTCGGTGTTGAGTGGAAGGAAGGGATGCTGTATCTCCCCTTCCAACCTCATGGGGCATCTGGCGTGGGGGAACTGGGAACAGGGCAATGTTTGCTGGCTGTTCTACAGCGGCTGCAGTGGGAGTCTATCTCATCGGTTTTCTTGAACCCCAACCAGCTGCCTCAGCATGTCTGATTGGTTGTTCATAATCCGCAGCATCTCATCATGCGCGGTGCACTCATGGTCCTGAGCTGCTCTCATACTTGTCATGCCCAAGTCAAGTTTTTCTGACAGTGAAATCCTCCAGGCTCTCATGATCAAGTTTTGCTTCCTTACTATGTCTGATGACAGAATACTGCTCATGGTCCCATTGCCCATGAAATCTGGGAGAAGCTGAGTAGATGAGCCCTGAATTTCTAATGTAAAAAACCAAACAAAATGAAAAATTTAAAAGCCAATTTTCAAGCCTCCTTCATTCATTATGAAGGTGCCAGAAATGGTACCAACCCCATTTGTTTCCTTCTGCAGGTCGCTTTTGGGTTACATCCAGCATCTTCCCATCTTGGGGTCACTGCGCCCCCAGCTGTAAGCAACACTGCTTAGCATTTCTCCTCTGCAGCTGGGCCCTGATCTTGCTAGTGGGGACCCCATACTTCTGTGGAGCACCCCCAAAAAAATGTCATTTTGGGCACAAACTATACTAGGTTTTGTGCAGTAGTACAGAGTGGTGGTCCCATCCCATGGGGACCCTAGTCCCACAGGTGGATCCTCAGTGTCAGATCCATTCATCTGCCTCGATCTGACTGTGGGATTCAGACCAAAAGCTCTGCTGCATTAGATGCCGTTGGAGGGTTCAGTGATGGTGAGACGCTGTTACTAGGAAGTTGCGCATTGAGCAGAGTCTCCGTTACTCCCTGTGCTCTGGAGAGGATTGCGGTGGGTACATTAACTGGGACCCTGACAGCTCCATGGACTCAGGGATCGTTCTGCTGCTCAGATTTGATGCAGTGGGCCAGGTTCTGCTTTCATTTACACTGGAGGTCTGAAGTCAGTGGAATGACTCCAGATTTACTAAGGTGCAAAGAGCAGAACTACGCTGTGTGTTTATTACTGACCCATGCTGATAAAATGGGGGCAGCCAGATTTAGCAGCTAGCTGGTAATAGCCACTAGGCCACGGTTCACTGGTCTGAAAACCCAGCCTCTGGGTTACGGTTCTCTGCAGCGGCAGGTTCAGGCATCCAGGAGGTTATACCCTTCCCTGAAAGGCTGCTGTGAGGTGGCTCCTGTGCTGTGTCTCCTGCACTGTGCTTCATTAGCCAGGTGGGGTGTTGCAGCAAGGAGCCAGCCCTGGTGCTGCTGTGTCCCCAGGGAGGAGATACCACTTTGTAGGCCAAGGCTGGTGAATGATTAGCTAGGTCAGGAAATGATGGTGCAGTCTGTGCATTCAGCACAGTACTTGATATTCCCTGCAGTGCAGAGAGCATGGATAAAGCCCAACACCTGACTTGAAAATTAGGTCCTGGAACCTAACCCCAGCACTGAAGCGGGTCTTAAAGTCTGGTGCCAGAAAGTGACTATGTAACATAGACCCTGTTTTGTGGGGTCAAGGGGAGGGAGAGAGCCTCTGGGCACTCTTTTGGGGTTGATCACCTTTTATGTAAGTTTTATTGGTGGTATAAATGAACAATCATTAAAGGAGATCGAGCAAGGATATATGCATACAATCATTTGGGGATACTGAGCAGCAGTACCATGATTACCATCAGCAGACGATCTAATAAGGCAACATAGACCACACGATAAGATACCAGATTAATCCCAAAATTAAGAAGATCTTGTTTAGCCATAGGCCTCCTACTCCAGACACATACAGCCAAAATGCAAAGCAAATAAGACCCAATATGACAACAATTTATCCTAGGTCAGGCAGCACAATCAAACCGCCTAATTTGTAGCGTGTGTGCTTGATGTGAAATGTAACATGTGACAGTTTTACATGTTGCCATGATGATAAATGTTATGTTACATATGTTATATATATTGCCACGGTACCAAAGAAACTAAAGCAGTATGTTTCGACATGTATAATCTGGTCAATTCATCAGTATAATACGTATAATGAGTACAGAATACATAACGGACATAAGAGAACAGCTGTAGAAAACTAATCGCTGTCAACAAGCTCCACAAATGCAAGAAATTACAAAGCATCAGTGCAATGATGAAACTGAAGATCAAGCTGCTGCGCGTCGTGCAGCACATGCCACATACATGAGAAATTATCGAGTAAATTGCTGTCATCAAGACCAAGAATCTGTGGAACGAGCTGCTACACATCAAGATAAACCTGCCTCTACAACAAATTGATCAGCTATTTGTGAGGTGAAGGAGAAACTGTACAAGCTTTCACAGTTACTGGTATCACTGCTGATTTATTGACAGGTGGCCACACACCACACAGTGGATTTAAGACCCTCATCTTGGCTATAGAAACTTCAGTATGAAGCATAAAAATTGCATCTTACGAGTCAAACAAATTAAGGGAAGTTTCACTGCTGGTCATTGATGAACTGTCTATGCTTCTGATTCATTCCTTACAGATCATCGATCAGTTGTTGAAAGAAATCATGAATGATAATAGAGCATTTGGCGGAAAGATTCTGGTGTTAGGTAGAGACTTTCATCAGACGACTAAAGTCGTTCCACATGGCAGTGTCACCAACATTATTGAAATGCGTGTGAAAAATTCATCATTGTGGCATCATGTCAAGCATCGTACTTTGATCACAAATATGTGCACTGCAGGTCAAAATGAATTTAATGAATGGGTGCTGCGGTTAGGAAATAGTGGCCTTACACATGGGATTCATGATCTTCATCCTGATTTAGTTGAGCTTCTGGAAACAATGGTTGAGGACTTAGGCATTACCTCAGTTTTCAGCAGTGATGACCAAATAGCTGAACCTGCCACAAAAGTTGTGACGACACCAAAAAACACCACCGCTACAGAACTGAATTACAAGATCTTGGAACTGATGAAAGGTGATGAGAAAGAATATCAAAGCATTGATATAATGATTTCTGATGATCTGAATGATGCGATAGACTTCCCCATTGAATTCCTCAATCAATAGTGCCTAGCTGGTATGCCACCACATTCACTAAAACTAAAAGTCAGTGCATTCATCATCTTGCTCAGAAACCTGGATCCCAAAAAAGGATTGTTGGATGGTACCAGCTTAGTGATCAAAGGTCTGCATGCAAATTTCATTGATGCTGAAATTATAAGTGGCAGTAACAAAGATGAACAAGTTTTTATGCCATGCATCAACTTGGAACCAAGCAAAAGCAATTTGCTGTTCAAGATGTGACGATATCAATTTCCAGTGATTTTGGCATTTGTAATGACTATCAGTAAGTCTTAAGGACAATCTGTCAATCAGGCTGGCGTTTATCTTCCTCAGCCTGTTCTTGGACATGGTCAGTTGTATCTGGTGCTCTCGGGGAAGAAATCATGAAAATCTGAACGTTTACATGAAGGATTCAAACTACCAAGGAAAAGTTTTAGCTGACCATAGAACTTCTGCAAACAATGTTGTACTTAAAGAATTATTAATCGATTAAAATAAATAACTATTTCAAAAATTCCCTTTTGATTTTTCCCAGTCATTTTTGACCGGTTACAGCTAGTATACAATATAAGACACAAAACACAACACTCTTACTCTTACATCACCATTGATGAGCCACTTACATCTGCTAGACACAGGGCTTACTCAAGACTGGTCAGGTCCAAGTTAGCCCAGGTGCTGAAGTTGGAGGGGTGAGGAAGCTTCAGGTGCGCTCCAACCCCTGCTACGTCGATGTTGATCTTCCTCCCCTTGACTACTGAGTTGAGCTGTTTTATGCATGAATTGATGAAGGGGGCGTCCCAGGGGACGGGCATCCTTCCTTATCTTCCGTCATCCTTATTTGGCGTTGTTTTTGAGTGGTTGCGTCTCTTTTTTTTTTTTTTTTTTTGATAGGTACCAAGGGATCCTGGTCAGCCATTGAGTTTTGCCCTCAGCTAGGAATTTTCCACTTATGCCACACGTGTACCTCTTTCCCAAACATTTTTCCTGCCTTTAGCAATTTTAGGCCACGGAAACTGCTACATGTGTAAAAATTGGAACTCTATACAATAAAAGCTAATGCCTTCAGCATTTTTTTATATTGTGGGGGATTTCTTCACTCTTGCAAGGCTCGCCTCCCATCCTTTCAAGGGTACACCTTGCACAAGTGTTTACCTGCAATATTGCTGACCAAGAGATAACACACCAGCTTTTTGCTTAGCTTAGGCTATTTGGAAAGACCTTTCAGTGTGGGGCCTTCTCTTGGGCCTGTATTCGTGCCTCTCTGGCCTTTCTTACCATTGGCTGGGATTTTTACCGTCCCGCATCACAATCCCTGCTGTATGCAGGACACAGCAAAATCATGCATAGCAGTTGCCACAGCTGGTTTTAGCAGCTGCAAGAAGCCACTGATGCTTTGAGTCCTGTTTATCCTACGCAGCCAGCAGGAGGGAGGCTGTTGTGGTAAAATCAGGGACTGAACCGCGGAGCTCCTCACATAAAGCAGGAATCTTTTCAATAGTCCAGGCTAGCGAATCAAGGTTTACTGCAAGGACAAGTGACACACAGGGACAGCAAACCCACACCAGCTCTCCATGAGCTGCGGTCTACAGCCGTAAGCCCTGCCGGACCAGCTCAGCTGTAGAGAGAAGAGCTGGAGTCTGTCCCCATTAACACTGGAGGATCAGCCCAGTCCAGGGGAAGGGAGCTGGAGTCTAGTTCTTGGGCACCAGCTGCCCCATTCTCTGTGATGGTCCAGTCAATGACATCTGTGCGATCGCAGTGAGGGCAGGGAGGTACAGAGAAATCGTTCCTGGGAGAAAGGATGGCTGTCTCTTTTTCACTCACAGATCGCCAGGGGCTTGGTGGGGCTGGCAGCTAAACAAACCTTCTGCTGACTTGTAAACAGCCAATTTGCTTGCTGTGTGGTTGACTGGACAAGTGTGGACCTGTCAGCTGCCATTTTCTAGCTGTGTGTGTGTCCTTTGCCAGGTCCTCTGCACTGGGGAGAATTTCCCCTGCTACGTGTGAAATCCTCCCCTGATTGCTATATGCATCACCGGCGTGAAGGAGCCAGGCCTGTTGGGCTAAGACCTGTGGTCAGTGCTCAGGACCACACAGCAGCTGGAGCATGGCCTTGTGGGCTTAGGACTCATGAGTTTAATTCCTAGCTTGTACAGTTGCTGTAACATTGGCCATGTTTCTGAAGCCACATTCTGCCTCAGTTTCCCCATATGCCAGTGGAGGGCAATAATCTCATGCATGATCAGCAGCAGATCAGGGGCCGGTAGCACAAGGAGCTGTAGAAACACTGAAGAAAACACCAGTCTCTGCCTGGAGGAGCTTCCAGTTCAAGTATTACTATATCTCACACCCATGTGAGGTAGGGGAGGGTCAATTAACTAACTCTGAAAGGTGGCCTGATGAGAGGGAGCGGAGGGAGGGGTCTGTAACTAACTGTGGAGGCAGGTTAGTCCATGCAGATCGCTTGGAGGGAGGGAATTTTGGAACAGGGATAAATATTTTATCCTGCCTGTAACAACACCAGCAGGGGGAGCATTGGGGCTGTGTTTTAGCTATGTGAGCTTTTCTCCACTACACGTTTGCCATCCTTGTTAGCAATAATTCAGGCAATTGAACTCCCACCTGGCTAGTTCAGCAAAACAAACAAGGAGTTCTGTGGCACTTAAAGACTAACACATTTATTTATTGCACTAGCTTTTGTGGGAGAAAATCCCACTTTGTCAGACCCCCTCCCATTCTGTAAGTTCTTCCATCTTCAAAGCATCTGACGAAGTGGGATTTTCTCCCACAAAAGCTCATGCAATAAATAAATTTGTTAGTCTTCAAAAGTGCCACAGGACTCCTTGTTTGTTCCATCTGGCAAGTACATTTCAACAAAGCTTTCTTCAGGGCTGGATTGTTAGCATCTCTCAATAACTCCCCTTTGCTGGCCTGGTTTCCAGGCGCTGCCCTTTAAAGATCAAGAAAAACCACTAGATATGAAGGGGGTGTCAGGCAACCTCCACAGCCACCGTCAGCCCAAATACATGGGTATAGCTTACCAGGTTCTTCTGTTGTGGCTTGGCTCCTCTTAACTTCTCCCCTATGGGGAATCACAGGATTTTTTATGTCCTGGCGTCTCTCATTCCTTTCCCTGATGGCACCATGTGCAATGACTGGAGCCAGCAGGACAGCTGACCACTCGGGTGTGCCCCCAGGCTCTGGGACCTGGTGTGTGTAACCTACTGGTCAATGTAGCTTGCAAGTCCACAGGCTGAGTCCGGCAGTCCTGGCTGCGGGATTCTGCCTCTAGCTCAAGCTGTAGCTGGCCATGAGTTTAGCTCTGAAGGTTTTCACTTCCATTCTTGAGATGGGCCAACCTGGCACTCGCCACTGGAGAGCTCAGCGTCCGTATGAGCTCTGCACCTTGCATCAGATCAGCTTCAGTGGGTGGGCTGCTTCCCTAGGGGAGAGGGTCTGTGAGATTTATTAATTGTTTGCAAAGGGCTGTTCTGTCCTGGGCTGGATGAATGAGAGGTGGCCAAGAGTTATCAGCACCTAGGGGGCCTTAGAAATCCCAGTGATTGATGGGGCCTTACAGATGCCTTCAGTAGGTGACGTCGAATCATGGCATTTGGCTTTCTAGTGTCTCTCTGGGCCTCACTTGGCCGCCATTGTGCTTCTTTTAGTGCCCTTAAAGCCCTGTGCTTAAGTCAAACAGAGAGATGTGCAGAGACCGGACCAGCTGCTCCACCTGCCTTTGGGACTGTGGTGAGCAAGAGGGCTGATCCTGCGGGGTTTCCATCACAGCGGGCCAGGCTGGCTTCAGTGGGACTCAATGCAGAGAAGGAATAGCAGAATCTGGCCCCAGGACTGCAGTTATGTCTAGCCACCAGGCAGAAGCGCCAGTGGCCTGGAAAAAAGACCCGGGGCTCAGTGTGCTGGGACTTGGAGCTCGTGTGCTGCTGCTGCAGCTGCTGCTGCGGGTGGCCCAGTGGTGGACCCGGGGCTTGGGTGCTGGGACTCAGCGCTCGAACCCCATGAGCCTGGTGCCAGTGATGCCCCTGCCACCAGGCAGCTGAATTGATGAAAGTTGCCCTTAGAGAGAGAGTTGCTGCTTGGATGGAGATTGGCAGGGCTGGAATTAAATAGCCATCGGCTGACTGGATCATTGCTAGCTGGGGCTGGAATGAAGTAGCCCTGGCTGGGTGAATGGTTGGTAGCTGGGGCTGGTGGCTGGGGCTGGGATAAAGTAGCCAGGCCAGGTGGATGGTTGGTAGCTGGGCCTGAAATGAAGTAGCCCTGACTGGGGGGATGGCTAGGAGTCAGGGCTGGAATGAAATAGCCTGGCCAGGAGGATGGTTGGTAGCTGGGGCTGAAATGAAGTAGCCCTGGCTGGTGGCTGGTTGGTAGCCAGGGCAGGGATAAAGTAGCCTGGCTACGTGGATGGTTGGTAGTTGGGGCTGAAATGAAGTAGCCCTGACTGAGGGGATGGTTAGTGGTGGGGGCTGGAATGAGAGAGCCTGGCCAGGAGGATGGTTGGTGGCCAGGGCTGGGCTAAAGTAGCCCCGACTGGGGGGATGGCTAGTAGTTGGGGCTGGAATGAAATAGTGGCTGGTTGGTAGCCTGGCTAGGTGGATGTTTGGTAGCTGGGGCTGGGGGGATGGCTAGTAGTCCGGGCTGGGATGAA